>JAITYT010000050.1:1283396-1300409 GCA_025433975.1 Liostenogaster flavolineata
TAATACTAATTTTAGTAGAATTTTGATAGTAATGTAAGATTTTAATAAAAGACGATCTGGTAAATTGGGAAAGGAGAGCAGTGAAAACAATTGTTTCTCTAAAAATAGCATCTGTATGTATTCCTATCAAAACTTTGTAATGATAAAATAGCATCACCTCTGGCGAAAAGAAGTGACAGCGGCTGACAAAGCGTTGAGAATCGCGTCGTACAGTGTCGAAATCGTTCCTAGTAAGCGTGGATCAGCTATCGAAGTTCGGTGGACGTTTTCTTCGGCTCCTTTTTAAGTCCCGCTTGAAACTCCAAAGAGACAGCCAACGAGGCCGCGTCTAGCACGATCTGTTCGTTCCATGACGTTGCTTCGGTGCCTCGAGATCCTATAAGACCGGAAGGATGAAATTTACGAGGGTTCGAAGCCGTTGTGCGACATTTTCGAATCGAAGAGGCGAATCGAAAGAGCGTTCGATAGTAGCCGACGCACGCCGGAATAATTTGGTCTGTGCAGCCACGAGACTGTTTTCTCGGATATTGCGCTGACATATTGGATGACTCTCGCAAGCTACAGTGACGATCGAGGGTTTACGACGGTTTTTTTCGCATTGTAAATTTCCACCTCGTAATTCTTGCGTACTTCGAGCAAATCTTTCGTTGCTGCTCGACATTTTTTCCTTTCTTCCTTTTTTTAAATGGACCGTGAACCGAGGAAGAAAGTTGTCTATCGATTGCTTCGCTAATCGGAAGGTTCTCAAGATGCTGTAACATAAATAGGAGGTGATATCAGGACCATAGGTTAAACGAGAGACGCCTTGTAGAGGTAAATCGATACGATTTTACGAATATGATGTCTTAGGTATTTTTCGATTCGAAAAAATGAATTTTGGGGATATTTTTAATGGAAAAGCGAGGCTTTTCACTTAAAACACGATGGAATATGGGCGTGGTCTGATCGTTATAAACCATCGACTACTTTTTTCAGGCGTATGTCTACGCTCCGCGTAAATTGACCGTAACTACTAGAATATGCATATGTCTACGTTCTTTCTAAGAAAACTTAGATCATGTATCAACTGTAGTATATCGTGAGCAATTAAATATTTCATTCATAGAAATGCATTTTAAGAGATTTCTTTACAAAAACGCGCAACTTTTTTTAAATCATTCGTCGACACGACCAAATATGGACTTGGTCTGATCGTTGTGAACTATCGACTACTTTTTCCGGGCGTCCGACTACGTCCTACGCAAAATGACCGTTAGACACATATCTACATTCTTTCTAACAAGACTTCATTCAGCTACTAACCATAAGACTATTGTGAACAATTTTGTTTATAAATGTTTGTAAAATTATTAAGCCAGTCGAACCAAGTTATTCGTAAAAAATATGTAAGAAAGTCGTACTTTAATCGTTTAGGAACAGAAAATTTCCATTATTCCCATTACGAATCGGAATATTATTATTATCGTATTTGGATAGGTGAGCTGCAATTTGCAAAGAATTACCAAATTGGATGCAATTTAAGTAGAAGAAAAATGTCGTACATTTTTTCCCGATGTTGTACACTTCGAACTGTAGAGTCGCCCACGTGACGTCTTCCGACGAAATATCGTTCTCGAAATCATGCCAAAATCGATCGTTCGCATCGAAGGTTCCAAGATGATTCGAATTATCCTACATCCGCGTAATTCCGCAGAAAATGACGCCCAACACTCTCCGAATTCCGTCCACACTGTGTAACGACGAACGTCACGAATCGATCTTTCGAATTAAAGACGTTGGTCACGACCACCAAGGTCCGTTTTCGTATCGATTCTTTCCTTCGTATCTCCACGAAAGATCGCTCTTGTCCGTCACGTAGTCCGACGTTTTATCCGGCGATAAAAATAATAATACCTTCGAAATTTCCATTTTTAGGGCCTACAAGTACATACACACACATACGTCTTATAACGTAAAATTCGTTATTAAGAATTCGAAATGGTCCTTAAAGAAATTTATCGACGCTCCAATTACGATCTTATCTTCATAGACGACCTTAAAATAATTCTTCGACGTTGCTCGATATTTCCATCTTGACAGAAGCGAAATATCTCCGAGATTTTACCGTGGAAAGAAAAATAAAAATAAAGACCAGAGAGGAAATGTCGTCAGCCCGCGTCATTGCCAGAGTTTATTCGAAGACGGTTTCGTTTCGTTCGACCGCGTAAGCTGATCTATAAGAATAAGATAAGCACGGGAAGTAGGATCACTCGAGTACGAGCACGAGGAGTCCGTTCTCTCTTGACCGTTACAGTGTACGGCCGTGTTAAGTAGACGCCAAAAATAAGACCATCCTTCTGCTCGTCTAAAATCCGCGCTAAAATCGCGCCAAGCATTATCGAGGCCTCTCTTACACTTGTAATTAGACGCGCGATCGAATCGAACGAATTTAGACATTTTACATTTACAATTTTTTCAAATTCTATGTCTCTCGAAAAGACGTAGCATCGAAATCTTTTAACGATCGCAGAAGAAAAATTTATCGTTAACATCAACGAGATGAAAACGTCGAATTTTTATCGTGTAACGTGCGCTTTGATCGTCGACTTCGATTCGAAAAGAGGAAATCAAAGTTAAGAAAAGGATAAACGATTTTACGATTTTATTTTTTTTATGATTTCTTCGATGATTTTCTTTCTCGCTTATTTTTTTTATTTCTCTATCTTTGTTTAAAATCCACACGGGAAGTTCCTCTTACCTTCGACATCGACGCATGAGTATTTTCGACGACGATAAGACGAGCGTTTTACTCTTCGTTCTCTCGAAGAATGCCGAAGAGGTACCGATTCTTTTAAAATAAAATATAAATAGCAGGATATAAATAGTGTGGAACTCGCGCGATCGTCGATTATTTTCACGGAGAAGAACCGCCTTGATTAAGCACCCCGACATTACGATTTCGAGAAAATGAAAGAAAAAAAATTTCGTTCGCTGGATCACAACCATGTGTCCAAGTGCTTACGTGTATACGAAGCCACGTTTTCGTTCCAAGACGAAAACACTACGTTCGTAAATTGTTTGACGTAAAGCTGATTCTCGTGGTTGATTTGATTCTCGAATTCTTGAACAAGGGCACCGATGAGCGTTCAACCGCAAAGCGCGATACGATGATTGTACCCAGCACACATTGAGACGCGTATCGATTCGTTTCCGACTAATCCGAAACGATCGGTCGAACGTGGTAATGAAATTCGATTTTAGTCCCTTTTCTTTCCGTCTTCGACACGCTCTTCGCCACGTTCTATCTATTTTCCAAACTTTTTATGTTTTACTATGTCACTTTTTTCATTACTCCTATATTTTTTAAATACGTGTTACATTTCTTTGGATATTTGCAATCACTGAAAAATTTGTCGCTAATTTTTCGTTCAAAAAGAGGACAAGTGAACATTTCTTGTAGATTTATCAAACTCCGTAGCGTGTACCACTTTTGGTACATGTTCTACGGATCTTATTTCTTTTCAATTTTATCAATTACCGCAAATCAAAATGTTCGTTACGATTAATATCGGCACGATTAATGCGTATTTGTCGTACGAATGATAAAAACTAATGGTTCGCGTGCCATTCGTCCGCTGGGTGAACCAGAGCTTAAAAGAAGTGGCGAGCACGCGTACGTCGAGACGCTTCTTTTTTGTCGCGCGATTTATCTTCTCGCATTCCTCGTTGCTCGAATACGCGAGCACGTGTACATCGAGATGTTTTATACGTAACTTTTTTCTTGCTCCCTGCGATAATTGTTGTTTCTCCCTTCAGTGTCCGACGCTACACGCGTTACGAAATTCGCATTCTATAAATCAGATTGAAATTGAAAAAGAATGCTTTACGGCTACCTGACAAAATGAAGTAAAAATCTACGATTAATTATCCAAATCAAATGCAACGCGTACACATGTGTTTCACCGTTTTGTTCTTGATGCGTACAGAAAGATAAAAGACACGATGATAAATAGGAACGATCTCCATTTTCCTCCAGCACCAGCCTACGAATAGTGCAAGAGAGTGCACTTACAATTAGCGGAGCTACCGAGGTCAGGGTCGAAGGAGAAGCACAAAGGTTTCAAAAAGAGGGACCTTAATTGGGCAGTTCGAAAACTGAAAATGACCCCGTTCTTGCGCACTTCCGATTCTCGTCACAATGAATCTAAAAAACCGCTGTGTCAACCGTAAACAAAGAAAGGTATCGTCTTTGCCGTTTTAGAGCTCGAGCTTCGTTATTTTTTCAACGACCCTTCGTGCGGCCTCAAGTTCCGGCCCCTTGGAATAATTTACACAAGATACCTTAAAGAACGCATTAAGGTTCGTGCTCTCGACCGAGGATATTTAAACGGCATTTAAAACTAAACTCGTAGGCGTAAACTGAACGTTTAAAACGATCTCGTAAAATTCTCTAATGCAATCGAAAATTTTCCGCTTATCGCTCGAATTCGAACGACAATTTTGCCACCGATTGCCACCGAATTCCTAAATTCGACGCGACGGATAGCACGAATCTTTTCTCACGCGCAGAAAGGGCAGAAAATTAAAAAAACAGAAAAAGCCATTTTTCTTGAAATTATTCATATCGCGCATTTGTGACAGATCCATGCGTACCGACTCTCGTTGTAACCCCCACGGTCGATAGGCACGACGTACTCCAATTGACAAAAAAGTAACTTCAATTTTCACAAACAGATAAAGTTACATTTTTTTGTTTAATGATTTACGATTATAAATCACAAATTTGCTAGAAAGTGGCTAAAGGTCATCGAACAAAAAGAAAAATATATAATCGATCAGAGTTCCTACCTTTCTATAAAAAAAAATGATTTTTATTTCGCGCTAAAAAAACCAACTGTACGATAAGTCCATCTTCTTTCTCGATACTCGACTCTCAACGGTCCTACAAATTTTCCTGAAAATTTGTTTCGCGCGTTTCGTGCTCGAGGGTGAAGGCGGGGCATTGATACGGCACTGTGCGTGGCGTACCAACGCGCAGATCATGGCTTCGACGATTGCACGACCATACCACGTGGTCACTCGCATCCAAACGCGCAAGGTGAATGGTACAAGCGGGGATATTCTCCTGATCGATGTTTCACCGCGTCTCTTGGACGACATCGAAAGACAAGCCACTGGTAATTTTACTTTATTATATCGTATTTATAATTGCATGTTTATCGCCTTTTTCTTTTTTTTTGTTTTTAACCATTGCGCGGTTCTTTACCGGGTATTTGCGTTTATTTTATTTTATTCTCGAGAATACTTCCGCGTTGATGCAGGTAGATGCTTCTAGGGGAGTTTAAAAATAATCTTCCTCGCGAATTAAATTATTCGCGAAGTTGTTCGTGCGATTATTTATTTAAATTAAAAAAATCTTCGATCGAAGTGACGTATGTACGATCGTCGTTAAAATTACGGAAAGAGCGTAAGATAAGCGCATCGTAAACGTACTAATATCGATTGCTACGAAACGGGTCGTGGTGATGCAAAGCCCTACGGTCGAAATTATCCGTCTTCTATTTTACCGAATTCATATGGAAGGTTTCTTCAGTCGTGTACGTACAGGTTTTTTGTGTCGCTTATTTAGTAGTTGTGTCGATTTTTTAACCGATAGTTTCAACTGCTTTCAAATAAGAATCTAATATAGGCTCGTGCTTTGTTAGTCATTATAGTTGTAGAATTTTTGTTTAGGTAAACTATGGTAGATTAATGATTTTATTGAAACGTTTAGAAAATAAGAAACAACGGGTAATCGCCATCCCAAATGATTCGCAAAATGAACGAGTAACTTATTGCTTTTAGAAATATAAAACAAACGTCTCCGCTGGTTAAAGAGTACAGTTTTTTTTGCAAGTGTTCCAATTTTCTATGTGATCATCATAATCACATGCACGCATCGCACGCTATGGAGCAAAAGAATATCTATTATAGTACAACAGAGAATCTTGTATCTCAAAGTTAAACTTATAAGTAATATGAACATTTATTGCACATGCACATGATGGTATAAATGTTTGTGTATATATATAATATTTCATACACGTATGCTCAACGTAAATTAGTCTACGATATTTACAAAAACATATTACTTAAACTTTTATCATCAAAATAAAATTTCTTTAGTCGTGGACAACGTTGACTAACATTTGTATATAAAGTTTCTCTTTGGACCATTTTTTATCATTTTTGTAACAATTACAATCACAAGTTGCAGAATATTTCTATCTTCGCGAATTTATACAGGGCATCACTCTACTAACATTTACATAATACAGTAAAATAAAGTGATAATGCGCCCATACAACATTTCGATCTAACATGCAGGTAATATTATCTACACTTTGCGCTAAATCAATCCCATTCCTTACGACGATAGTTTGTCAGGCAACGGATTCAGACCAAAATTTACTCTAAGTTGTTCAAGAAAGACAAACGTGAGAATAGTGTGGGGAGCTAGTCGTACAAATGCAGGTATGTAGCCCTGAAAAAATTAGTTTTAAAATTACTTTATAATTACACGATATATATATATTTATAATATAGATATATGCGAAATAATAATAGTCAATGACGTTCTTTTTCTCTTATTATTATTTTATAACTAAAAATTGTAAAACGTTCGAGTACTGTAACTTAGGTCAATGTTTTGTAATATATTTTGTATATATATGTTGTATGTAAAATATTTTGTATATAAGCTCACCTTAAAGAATGCCAAAGGACCCAGCTTCGCAGTATGCAGGAATAAATCTATCAAATTCTGTAAAAAGAATATCGATACATTATAATCAATGCGAGATTTAAACAGAATTCTTTTATATATTTACCTTATATTCTCCCGATTTAGCGTTCATTGCACGTGTCTTCAGGACGTCTAACGGTTGCGTAAGAGTTGTAGCTATTGCACCCTTGCATAATAGAAAAGAGATAATATTATTAAACTCACCAATACAAAAATGTATAAGATTAATTCGAACTTACTGCGCACACGCTCGACAAGATATGTGTCGAAGCATTATCTTTGAAGTACGTGCTTTGCAATAAGATTAACTTTATTTGGTCGTAAAAACTTAATTGTCCAATAGTCATTAATACTGCCCTCGCAGTTGCAGTGGAACATCCACTAAAAAGGTTACGTACACCCTCTTGCTTAATCACTTGCAGCAATCCATCCAAAGCGTGCTTATAGCTAGAAAACAGAAGAGTGATTATTTATTTCTTCGACAACCTTGGTTACATCGTTAAAATTTAGTATTCCCACTCACTTTCTTCTTAAGTTCGGTGACAATTTAATGTCGTTTTGCATGCGCACATTGATTAAATCACCCGGAGTACCCAACACTCCTCCCGCAGCACCAGCACCTCCGGCCAATAAGAACTTTTGATAAAATGGCATAGATTCTCCATTCTTTTCAAGCGCCTGTTTACCTACCTAAACAAATCGCCAAACAAAATAGAAAATCTTTAAGTAGACGCAGAGTGTAATCGCTCGTGTATTTTTTCGGGTAGAAAATTAAGCAATCGTACTTCGTAAACTCCAAACCTTGTCGTCGAATAAGTAAGTTGACGAAGCAAAGACGCGCTAAGACCATTGTATAAAGCCAAAATACCTTGCTTCTCTACTATCGCAATGGTTGACCTTACAACCGATATCTTTCCTTCTTGTTGCGTTTGCAAATGAACCTACAAAGTTTACTCTATCTAGCTTTATCGTTCATTAAATCTAGCGAATTAAGAGCATGATTATATATAACATAGATAAATAATAATATCACTTTGTATCGTAGACGTACTATGAGTGACCATGCATTATGCGCTAAGTCTACAATAATTATTCACCACATGCTACTACAAATCTATGCGAAAGCAGAATTAAGTTACTATCGATAATTAATATATCGAGAGACAAGCAGTAATGTACAAAAAAAAACCTTTAATAAGTCTAACGGATGTGTAATACAGGCTGCACTGGCAGAAGAAATTCCTCCGAAATACCAACGAGATAACTTTTTAGTTTTATCTGCCATTATTTCTTCTTATTACAATTTTGCTATAAAAATAAATAAAAAATATAGAAAATGGTTCAAAAAATTAAAAAATTCTGTACGCAACAATAATTATTTTCTGCAAGGAGCCAACAATTTCATTAAAATTATCAATTTTTTTACATCAATATCTAATTTAGAAAATTAGCATAGAACTCGTTCGATTCCTAATGCTGTATAAGCTTTCTTTTCGATACAAGAGGGTAAAACTATCCCATATTCTACATATATTGTTCGATTGAAGACGTTGGAAAAATGACAAAATATTAATCATCGAGGCATCAAATTGGATAAGTGCCATGGCCGTTTAACAATGGCCCTTAACGATCGCAAATCTTTTTCAAACACGTCGCAAGTCCTCAAAACGATCGACAACCCTCCAGTAAAAAAAAGTCATTTCCTCCGTTCACGTATAAGCGCTAATTTGTCGTAGAAAAAAGTACGTGATGGTAAGTGTGTAGGATCGAGTTCTACCAAAAAGCGATTAGGAGTCAATCAGCAAAAATTTCTTTCACACCGTTTGAAGATTACGGGTCTTACGTAGGTAGTCCGTCAACAAAATTCGCGAGGGATTCGAAATTCGCTCGTGGAGCTCTACTTCGGTAGGAAAGGCACGTCGTCAAACTATCGAGTCAAATTTCTCACGTCGACCACCGTGACGGACACTTTCGCACTGGAACGACGAGGAACGTGCCACTCTTTGTCGTGTATCTTATCAATACGAGCTCTACATCGCAAGTTCGTACCATTCTTTACAAACAGTGTAACATTTTTTTTCTATCCTTTTTCCCCCCTTTCCTTTCTCAGCCTTATTTCGTCACAGCACGATCCCTTTCCGCCCGACGTGAGTGCCTTGTGTCGCGATACCGCGGTGACGTTTCAAAAGGGACGCGAGATAGAATCGGCGAAAAAAAACTGCAATAGGCGTGCGACGACGCGCCTCGTATCAGAAAAATACGGCTTTCCTTGGCACTCCGCTTCCTTTCAAGGGACAAGTTAACGTGCCGCCGCCTTAATTCCTGTTACGGTGCGCGCGCGCACATACCCAGTCGAACTCACGATTTCTGCTGATCACAACGAAACGTGCACATCGTTATCGGCGATTCCGTTAATAGCCTGGCAAATATCGCCTGACGTAACATTTCCAAGCGGTTTGGAAAGTCGGACGGTGGCGGAGGAGGCACCGAGAACAAGGACATCGACGATAGCGGGCAGGCGCGCACGCATCAGCTGAGAGCCACGTGGTAGTGGCGGGCACCTTCTCGACTTGCGAGACTTCAAAACAGCCCCTTAACCTTGAAAAACGTAACCTCGTTACTTCCGGAAAAGAAATGGATTCTTGCTAGTTTTCATGAATTTTATTCGAGAGATTTTTTGGAAGATCTCTCTGGTAGGGGACGTTTCGCGTGCGTGCACGTGAAATTGTTGGAATTTTTGTTGAAATTTTTAACTTCACATCAAGGGGCCCAGAATTTTCGTCATTATTTTGAGACGGTCTAGTTGCGTTAGTCCACATCTATATGTAAAAATTGAAAATGTATAAATTAGATACGAAGAGGTGATAAAAAATTATGGAAATTTTTTATGATTTTGAGTAATAGTTTTTTCCTATAAAGTTGAATGTTACGCTAAAAAATAATGGTTTACTTCCTCATCCTCTAATTTGAATAATTAAAAAGTAGAAAATTATTTAAAAAAAATTATTATTTACATTGATTAATTAATTTTATTACATTCATTTAATATTTGCAAGTATGTCGATGGTATTTTATTTTTGTCGATTTTTATTCGAGGTACTCCTCGATGTGAGTGGAAAAGAGCAAAAGGAGTTTATGAATCGTGATGTGAATTTCGATGCGTAAGATCGCAAATAAATTGACCACGCTTCTTCTTTCCAGTGATCTCCCACGACACAGTCAGAGTAAAGGTCCTTAAATTTTCCACCAGAGGTTCAAAAAGTTCCAGCAACGTTTACTCGACTATATCGTGAATATTAAGGTTACTTTCACGGTGCTGATGTAATTCGTTTTACAGTGAATATCTGTTAGATTTTAGATATACGAAATATTTGTGTGTCTATTATTTGAACGGGTCATATTGTCGGTCAATAAGTCAATATTCTTTAATGACGAGTAATAATCTTATTCTCTTAATAATTTCAATTTTTATGGCTACCAACCAAACTTCGTTAAAGTAATTGTTACCATTATTTTGATTGCGAATCAATCGCTACTAATAATTTTTAATGCGTCGTGTGTTATTTCAAATTGTCAAAAAATTTGTTTTGTTTTTTGAAAAATAAAAGATTCGTTTTTTTTACGGATAATCAATCGTTATTTCTACAGTTGGCTTCCAACCAGCTGTCGGTAATACAGAGAATCAAACGCACATTGTGTGCAGAAAATCACGTATGAGAAATATCGAATATAAACAAGATGTTTACTCTCTTTGTCTTCCAAAAAGCAATGCACAGTAAATACCACGTGTAAACTCGTTCGCTGATCGATACGAAAAGAATTCTTAGTATTTATAAATCTACAAGAATCACAACGACGTTACTCATTCTTTCGAACGAATTACCTACCATCCCGAACGATATTAAATCTATAACAAAATTCTATTGGTTCGAAATCCTAACAGCCATTCATGATCGTAGAATTTTTACATCGTTTGAACTGAATACTTTATGAATACTATTCTGAATACTTTAGACGTGTGAAGGTGTGTATGTGTATAAGTTCTTATAAATAAATACATACTTCGCAAAATAATAATAATTTAATAATTACAAAATAATCAAACAATTCACGATATATATAGAGCTTAGATACCACAGACGTTTATTTATAACAACAAAACTTATTCACGGCGAATTGTACCGATGGTTGATAAAACAGAGTCGAGCAAAAATCTCAAAAAAATACTTCGTTAAAAAACCTGCGAGAGGGCGTTCGACGAGCCATCAACGCGACGATGCTGGTAAACGCGACGTCGGAGTGGGGGAAGAACCGAACACGAACGTGAAGAACGAAACTTCGATCAGTATCGAGTTGCACGTCGAGTAGTTCGAATGTAGAGTTTTCCGCTTTTTTTTATTTGTGTCGCGCGGGTAAAAGACGTGACGCGTCGTTTTACGTAAAACTGCTCGAGGGGACAAATGCTGAGAGATTCACGAGGGCACCGACGCCGACGACCTGTGTTGTCATTAATAGCTCAGAATCGAATCGCACGACGCTTCGAAGCTGGATGTAAGGGGCAGACCACGTGTCTGCATTTCTCGTTTCAACGGGTTTCGATCCGTAGTTTCTCGGTCATCGCTCCCTTAAGTTCGTGAGGACGTCATCGTGGGGTCGAGGGGTGGAAGGGCGCGAATAGACGCACGTGCACGAAGCACTGAAAGGTTAGTTTTTCAGCTCTCGAACCATTGAAACTATTTTCCTTACACGTTCGTGGCGAAAATGCAGCATTTCTTTTTTAACTGTTACAGCATTTTTTTTCGTACAGCACAAAAAAAACTATCACTAGTCACGCTCGTAGTGTCTACTTTTGGATCAGGATTACGCACTACGAGTTAGACTCGTTCTTCCATTTTAAGGGGCGTTAAAACTTTTCGAGGTTGTAAAATTGGATTCGCGTTAGACTCTGGTCTTTGATCGTTCGAAATGTCTCTCGCATTTTTTTCGTCTCTTTCGTGATGTAAGAATTGCGCTTGTGTGCTTGGGCATACACATGTGCGAATTTACGAATCGATCGGGGCACATGACGCTGTTGCATTCGTTTTTTTGTTAACCGTATGATCGTTCCCCGTAAAAAGGATTGCGTTGACGCGAGTTTGTTAGAAAGATTGTGTTTAACGTTAGAAAGTGTAGTGAACGAATGATGAATAGCGATCGGTATCGAGTCGTTGCACCGAAAGCGCACGTATCTGTGTCAAGGTCATTTTAAAAGCAGCTAGATCGTCCGGTGGAAAATCGATTCTTTCCTACTGATTTCCTGACGAAATCAATGGACTTCGCTTGTTTTTTTCTGTTTCGTCGAACGTTTAGAATTAGCCGGATGACGAGAAAATGACTTCTTTGGGAAAAAGGTTCCTGTGATAGATGTAACGAAATGTAAGATTTTTATTTATTTTTTTCTTTCTTTCTTTGAATTAGCCAAACGACGAGGAAAGGAATCCTGCAATCGATCCGACGAAATTTACAGATTTTGCCTAATTTGTCGAACGTTGGGATTAGCCAGACGAAGAGAAAAGAACTTTTCGCAAAAGGTATTCTTCTCGTTCTCCTCCGCGTTCGAAATTTTTCCGAGAATTGCGTTCGATGGCTTTTCTTTGGGAAAGCAGCCTGCTGTACGGTCGATGCTTCTGCTTTTTTTTGGCTCGAAGCGATCTTACGCGATGATCGTTCCGTACCACTTTTCCAGTAAATTTCGCTTCCACGATTGCAACTATTGCGCGCGAATTGCCTTATTTACACGTTTGTCGCGTTTCTCACATGCCATTGTGAATAGTCATTGCCGTGATAAATATCCTACCTCATTTTCGACTCTACGTGAAATACGCGAGTCGAACCGTCTTCCCTGCCTTCGGTGCGATGACTTTTGATAAGCTGGGGATTAGATATTTAGATTGTTCGTGATAATACGTGATACTAAACACGTCTTTCCTAAATAGACTCAAAGCACGTGTTTAGCGGGGAAAAGGGTCGATTAATGCGCGTATTCGTTTCATTATCGAATTCGATCGGCACGATTTCGTCGTAACATGATTTTTATGGAACAAATATGTGTACGTTTCTTTTATATCCAATGCGACCGCATTCCTCGCTAATTATATATAATCAATCGTTGTAAGAAAGTGAGTTGATTAATGTACATTGATCTCCAATACTTCGTATCGATACTCTTTTTACTTCGGCAATTTGAGTTCTCGAAAATGTATTTTTTCACATTCAACGTAAGTTCAGTAGTTTTTAATTGTAAAATCAGACCGCACGACAATTGTTACAATAATTAACGCAATTTTCTATAACTTAATATTTTATTTTTAAGAACGATGGTAAAAATGTTTCGGTCACCAGGCTCGCTTTTATTAAAAATGTACTTTTCCATTAGTAAACCATTATTTTTTAGTATATCATTCAGCTTTATAAAAAAAATCTTACTCAAAGTCATAGAATATATTTCCATCGTTTTTGACCGCCTTTTCTTATCTATTTTGTAATTTTTTCTTCCACTGCGCATGGATACAGACTAACTCAAACTGGACTATCTGAAAACAATGACGGAATTCTTGGTCTCCTTAATATTACTCAATAGATAGATTTATAGATCTTGCAACGTCACGAGCCGTCGATATTCTTTTGTAATTTCTTTCTAGGAAACGTATTAACATAACCGTATAATAGTTTCTCAGTATCTAGTGATTCCGAAGTCGATCGTAAGTCGCGATATTTCTTTCCTCTTTTTCCTCCTCCTGCCTCCTTTCTCATTTTTCTATCTTAAGTCGCGGTATTTATACGCATCATTTCCTTTTGTCGGGTTAAATCCTAAATTGAAAGGAAGGTTCAACCGTTTCTTAACCTCTCAATTATGAAAAGCATGCGGGTTGCAGTTGCGTGCAACTGATATGCTTGTTAAAACGAAATTTCTTTCCCATCTGGTACGATTTTACGATACAGTTGTAAAAAGTGAAATAATTGTCACATGATATCCGTTACGATCATTACGATTCTAATACTATTTTAATTTATTCATATTCTAGTTCAGCAGAAGCGTTGGAAGAGACGTTCGTTCGGTTGAAAGATGCTAATGGATGAAAAAATAAAGAAAATAGAGTCAAAGTCGAATCTCGCGTCGTGTTAAGACTCGTCGATGCAAAATAAATGTTGCGTAAGTTTGGGCTGTTCTAATATTGTTTCGAGGTAAATATAGACGCTGTTGTACGTGGTGTACGAATCGGATCTTGTTTATTATTTTCCTAGCTTTCGTTCGAAAAATCGTCGTAACATCGATCACGAGATTTTTTTTTCAAGTTCGTTAAAGAAAGATCTATCGAAGCGTATCGGTGGAATTCGCACGTGGAAGGCACTTTCAATTATGTGCTTATCATTCTTGTATACAATACTTTAATATAATATATGAGCAATATTTACAAGTATTTATTAAGATTGGCATAAATATATGTATAATTATACATACATGTAAAATTTTGTAACTTTACTTTAATCCTGTTAGTGCTACCTACAATCAGCGGTATTAGCGACAAATATGAAGAGTAATGGAATATTATAAAATGTATCACCTTACGGGGAAAAAATTTTTTTTAGGTAGTCGCAGTTATAGTAATGAGTTATAGCGCCTTTAACTATGGTCTACGTATGAGCCGATAAATTAGCCTGTCGTAATTTTCGCCCGAGATGCGAAAGCCGGTATATTGGCCCGTCGTAACAAGAGGGTTAACATGTATTTACTTATACCGCTTGATTACCGAAACCGGATGAAAACATATGAAACTGAAAAAAAACGAGCTACCAAGCAGAACGGTACGTCATACCGCAAGTGAAAACGAAAATAAAGAAAGGACGTCATCTTAGCGCTCGTATTTAAATATATCCAATAGTATTTAATCGCACGCGATACGATAGTATACGCGCTCCTCGATGATTTATGGAATTATTATCAGTCTTCTCGTATGCGGATCTTTCAAAAAGAATTCGTTATAGTCACGGGTGCTAAGCCGGTACACAATACGTAAAACGATTATTAAAAGAAAACACGTTTACATAATCCCTTCGGCTATGAAGCGAAATCCCTGAAGTGGCAATCACAGACTTTAATAAAATTTAAGTAACGCGTAGTTCTCGTGAAAATATTTTTTTTTCGTGAAAGAATTCTTTTTCATTCATAACTTCTCCAAATTTGTCCGACTGAACAATAGAGGTGGATAATAATTGAAGATAAAAAAGTTTTGATATAAAAAACAGATAAGCCTATACAAAGCTCATTTATTTGTTCTCTTTGTTCCTCCATGAATTTCATAACGAGCAATGCAGAAAAAATTTCATGACGAATGACTAAAGTCGCCTGCAACAGCGAGAAGATTGAATACGAGCGACAAAATTCTATGTGCTAATATAATATAATACTTTGCATAAATATATCGTCAAAAATCTATTCGTGATTTACTACGATATAGAAAACTACTTCGACACGCGTAGATGTATTGTATAAAGATGTCCTGTATATCTGTGCGATGAGAAATTTCAGGCGCACGCATCGTTTGACCCATGTTTTTGTTTTGGAAGGTCGACGTAATATAATTAATAATTAAGTACACCATGATTTACGCGATTGGAGTAAGTGGAAAGTGTCTATCGTGTAAATTAAGGATCGAATGTAATCTATGTTTGACTGCTGCTTGATTGCTGCTTCAGCATTTATTCAGAAGCAGTAACGAGTGCCTGAGAAACAAATCAGCTCTTTTAAAAGCTACCCCGTGTAATAGATAGTCAAAAAAGTATCGAGCCTTTTTACCGAGTCATGTAGCGAGAAAATGGCTCAATACTTTTTCGACTATCCGATATTATTTACGTATGACAATACGTATTACATATTTACGATATTATTTACGCATAGTCGTGAAAAAAAGGAAGCCGTGAGTCACGCTCGAATCCACGACGCGTTTCAGTACGTTCCTATTCAAGGAGAACGCAGGATACAATACAACAATACAATGTTATGCTTTGGAGCCGAGTTGGGATCGTATAGGGGATAGTTGGTGACGGTGGTGACGATAATCCGCAAATCGATATAGCAGAAAAGAGCTAGGAAATTCGCTGCGAGAGCCGATGCTCTCAGTAACGTGTTCTGACTCGTCTGTAGACGCGAGATTGCGTAAACGGCCATTCCGAAAATTGCTAGAAAAATCACGTTCTACGGCTTACGATTACGCGTTACGGTTACGCGTACGACTTGAGAACCTACAAATAAATCCGCGAGTTTATTCAGAATCCAGAATACCGCTATGTATTTAATTTGTAATTTTATTGCTATCGTTTATAGTAATATTTATGTAGTACTTTTGTGTGTGTGTCAATTATTTTAAAACTATCTTTAACACGACATTGAAGGAAATTAAATTTATACATCGGAACTAAATAATTAAATTAATAAATTAATCGTATGTCGAACTATAGATAAGCCGATGTAAATTTTATTGCGTGTTTCATAATGCACCTGTTTTTGTTTTACTTGCTACTTATCTATATTCGAAGCTCGCTGTAAGAAGCTCTAAACAACCGTCTGTTCTTCCTAGATAAGAAAAAATAGGACTTTACGTAAATTAGCAATAGTTTTTCTTCGCTTTAAAATTTGCGTAGTTCATTAGAACAAGAAAAATGAGGAATAGTATAGAACCGAATTTGATTGCAACGATTTTCTTTTTTTTTCAGACGATCTTTTCGCATCGTTGACCAGCCCTTATCGAGATCATTGGAAAAAATTCATCCTTTTTGACGAATCAACAGAAAGATACGACTGTGTTGGAACGTCGCTCTCACGAAATTGTTTTGGATGCTGCGACGATACCGTCGATTCCAGTATTTTACGGTGGTTAATAAGTCGTTGGAGCACCGTTCTCACGCCCGATAAATCGCACCAATTGCTGATACACAAACGCCGAAATGGCTCTCTTCCGGAAGTTCAATGGTACGTGATCGTTATTTATTAAGAGGCATCCATCACTCGACGAAGTCTCGGCGAAGGAGTTTTCAGTGCTGCCCATCTGCAATGAAATTATTTTTCATTTTTCTTTCTCATATCGAAATAAAGAGACAAGGACTCTTTTGATTACATTTTTTTTTGTTAAATCGTATTACGGGCGCAACGCCTATTTGTTCGTCTTTTATCGCTTTATAGATTTCAACAAACTCAAAATCAAAAAAAAAAA
>JAITYT010000050.1:1300518-1334843 GCA_025433975.1 Liostenogaster flavolineata
AAAGTATGTTTATTTATATGAAGAACAAAATTTAATTAATGATATATTGTCCATTTTTCTCGACAACCTTTTGCCATCTTTCAGTAAGATTTATAATTCCTCACCCAGAGAAGGACGAAAATCTGTCTTTATCGACGAAAAACTTAACAAGCCACTGATCTATAATTCCATCCGAATTAAACGTTATACCAATCAAAGTATAAGTTTTGATAAGAGCAAAATAAGAGGTAGTCTGTTTTCTTTTGTGATTAACGAGCTCTGGACGTTTCTGGGTAATGGATTCGTTCAAATTATTCAATTGCCAACAGTATACTTCCGAATTATTGTTTGGTTCCTTGGCAGAAGCTGGAAAAAGACGACACTTTTAAAATCCCACCACACTGTGTGCATAACCTTCCTCTGATGAATGTCTGCTTTCGATGCCATTTGAGGCGGTTCATGATGGCGAGGCCAAGACCGTTTGCGCAATACATTGTTGTAAACGATCCGCTTTTCATCGCCGGTTATTAATTGTTTTAAAAAAGGATCGTTGTCTTCGCATTTAATGAGCGTGTCGCAGATGGTCTAATGGCGTGTCATCAAATGAACTTTGAGTTCATAAGGAACCCAAATATCGAGCTTGCTTATATATCTTAGTTTCTTCAGGTGGCCGTGAACGGTTGACTAATAGATGTTCAATATTTTTCTAATTTCTCATATTATGTTGCATATGTTTGACTCGACTAATGCCTTTATTTTGTCGTTATCAACCTTGGTTGGCCTTCCTGACTGAGGAGCGTTGAAGTCCAAATCACTAGCAAGTAATTGCATGAACTATCGTGTGCACTGACTTCTTGTAGAGCATTGTCACCGTAAAATTTACGTAACTTTTAACAAGTTTGACGCGCGTTCTTTCCTTACGGAAGTAAAGCAGTAAAATATAACGAGAATGCAAAGTTTGGTTTTCTATCTTCAACTTGTTATAAAAGTTGTAAAAAATAAAAAGAAAGGATTTATTTTTGTTATGAAGTTAAAACTATCAACTGTTAACAGGATGACGTAAATGCCGTCTAAAGACGTTCAATACTTAGGATTGTAGATGCAAATGTCGGCTATTGCCGTTCTATATTCTTAATATTACAAATAAAGAAAAAATAATAATTTTATTCTGTAAATTTAAAATTTCTATCGAACTTCTCAAGAATCAAATAATTAACAGAAGAAAAGTTGCTTTCGTCGCGTTAACGTGTTAAATGACATAACAATAACATAACTGCGAATAACTCTAGAATAACTTCTAAAAATGAACAATCGTCATCTGTTATGAAAATGCGTTATGACTTCTCCGACAACTCAATATTCAGTTCAGATTTAAAAGTCCCATCCTTAAAATAATTCAAAACGATTAAGAAAGTAAAGGTTAATATTCAAACAACTCGCATGTAAGCGCACGTATTTGTCGTACGCTGGAGGAACGTTTAATGATTACACTGCGTTATTATCGGCGCTACACAGATGATTTACCAATATTACGTATTCTTACGTAATAGATAATATGCATGTATGCGTACATACGCGCGTAACACGGAATTACGTCAGGTAATGTTATTTGGTGAGATTAAGTTCCTCAGAATCTCCAGCTTCTCTGTCAAATGTGTATATGCGAACAGACGTTATTTATAGCCTTTATAACCTACGTGCATATATACGTAACAAAAACTTGGCAGTAAATTTAGCCTTTCATTGCCACTCTCTCTCTCTCTCTTACTATGTAGCATTTCATTCATTTTGTCGTCGAACGAAACAATTCACTTGACGCAAATATTTTTCCTCCTTTTTACGCGTACAACACATCGAAACGTTTCCGTGTTAGGTAACGTTTCTTCGATGTCGCCACGTCTTAGATGATCGCAAAACCTTGTTTGGAATTTGCTGGAGACTCAAGAATTTCTTCGGAGAAAAACCACGCAGTTTCTGCGGAAAAAGAATCCATCAGTTAACGTTGGAGAACGCTCGTGAAAAATGACGACTACATAATCGATCGATAAAATTGTATATTTAAAAATTTTACCGCTTGCGGTTTATTTTCAAATCGGGTACGAATTTTTGCAATCAGTCTCGTTTATATCGCCGTACCAATAATAATATTAATTAATATCGAGCAATTACGTATCGAATAATTTAATAGGAATTTTAATGTATTTCAATGTATTAGGTCGTGTAATACGAAATGTTGGATTTCTCATAATTCGCGAATTTTAAAATCAATTCTTCATTTTCTTCGAATAATTCGCTATTTTATATTATATTATATTTTATATTGTATGACATAATATTTCAATGTATTTTTCGATGAATACGATCCCAGAGACAATGCCGACTGCACTTTTCACTCTTGAAAGTAAAAACTTGTCTCTTCGACAAAGAATGACCTCTCGTCCTCCTCAGTTCTGTCGGGGTTCCTTCTAGGGTTCCCAGGATTCCCAGGATTCGACCCTCCGGTCGACGTCACGGTCGTTAAAAGGTATCCCCTTAGATGCGTCCTAGCGTAAATCGGTCTCCCTTAGAAAATCGCATCAATAGGTCGCTAACGGATACTCCACGTTACGAAGATCGTGTGCTTATTCCAAAAACCGTCGACCAATTTTTGATGCCACGGTCTGGCGATCAAACGCACGCACTACGTAACGTTCTAATGTGTCACAAATTAGCGTCGCTATTGTAATATTTTTATTTCTAGATGTATTATTGGATAATTGAAAATGTTCGTGCTTGAAATTTAGAATTTGAGAATCCCAAGACCTTTATTGAAGAAAAACTACGACTACGAAAATGGAATCCATTAGCTTCCAAAATGTTGAGAAACATCAGTAGAAACCGGTGATGGGACTACGTAATTGATCGATAAAATTATTTATTTAAAAATGTAACAACCTGTGTTTTATTTTCAAATTGGATACGAACTTTTGTAATCCAGTAATATTTTTGCGACAATTGTTTGTTCAAAAATATAATCGCTGATTTTTTATCTTCAAATGGGTCACAAATTTTTTCTATCATACAGTAATAATTTTGTACTTTATCGATATTGATATCATACATAATCGCATCCAACTTTCGCAATAGTAGCCTGCTTCTAATCACATTCGCTTTCGGAGACACGCCCTGCCCAAACGTCCGTTTGTGCTTCTCCCTCGTTCTCCACACGCTGCACGTCACGTTCATAAATTTATGCATCATGGCTGACATTGGCGTACGAACATCGTAACGTATAAATATTTCATATATTTTATCTCGCTGAAATATTTAATAAGTACGTCGTACATAACTCTTATGTCTTCGATCATAACTATCTTTATCGAAAGATTATTCGAAGAAAAGTTAAATACTCCAATTGATTTAATTGTTTTAATTGTCTTAAAATACATAAAAAGACCGAAAGTTTAGGAGCAACGCGTTAGCTAAACTACTGCGCGTGGAAAGTCGTTCGGAATCCGTAAATATTCCACCACGGTGCCATGCCAAAATAGATCGAAAAACAGGCGTTACGCGAGTATTCCCGAAGGTCGTCCAACGTATTTTTCCGCAAGGATAGGATACTCTCGATGAAAGTAAATTTATCGTTCGATGTTCTCTACGAAGGCGTACAGCGATCGTAAGAAACGAATTTGCTAATGAAAGATCTTGTTATTGACCGTAGGACGTCTGATCGAGCTTAGTAGCGCTCTTTAAGCTAGCCGCGGTTAACAAGGAACGATACAGCAACGAGTATACTCGTCACGCACGGAATACATGCAACCACTGTAAAATTAAATTAGGTTAAAAGAAAATAACGTGTGTATTTTTTTAATCATTTTTTTTCTTATAATTTTATCGTTTAAAGCTTTTATTTTATATGTGCGATCGTTGTTTAACGAATGACAATAATGATCCGTAATACTCGAGCTCGTTTCTAAATACGGGCATTATTTTTATTTTCTCGTTTCTCTGAATTTAGCTTCTTCAACAATGGAACAAATAAACATTTCGTTAGAAAAAAAAAATATAGTCAGAAATATTTAAATATTTTGTAGATCACCCTGTATGCAGTTTTCTTCAAACAATTGTTTTAATTTATCGTTTACTATTTTTATTTAAAATATTTTAAAATATCTAACATTTAGGAATACGTCTGCTTTCTTCGACATTTAAATCTGTATAACAATCGGTAGTTCACAGCTAAGAGGCTGATATCTCAGGTCTAACCAAGACTGTTTCAATTGCAGCAGACTCCCGTAAAACGCGCTTAACAGGTATTACGCTCGCGGAAAATGTTCGTCTGACACGAATAATGCGATTTGCACACAAAATTAAACGCCAGTCGGGGTTCTATTATGTTCAACCATCATAGACTGACGTTTGAACCATTATCGGTCTCGATTAAAAAAGTTGCATCGTAACTGTCGCGTTAAAATGTCTTCCACATTGTTAAAGCAATTACGTGACTCGACTATCACACTGTGATGCTTGTTATGACGTTTAAGCATACGAGAATAGGCGGTGTGCTTTCGATCGATCGTAAATGTATATTCATAATACTTCGCCATAGTTTCGAGCAATACCGAATCTTTCAATCAAGATCAGCGTCAGATGAAAGAGGAAAAAGAGAAAGGAGTCTCATAGGAAAAGAAAAGTTTCCTGGAATCGATTTCAGTATTCTTATTACGGTTTTCGATGGCGGAGGATATACACAGTGAATCGACGGGCATCCTGTAAAAAATTAAACTCGACACACACGCGCAACGACACAAGGTTTTCTCTGGACTTCGTGTGCACGGAATACGGTTAAGGTCGCTCGTTTTACTTATTTCGCATTACCGGATGAACTATCGCCTTGAAACGTGTCTACCTCGCAATCATCGATTATTATTAATCATTCGTAGTCATGATGTCGTTTTTACGATGTCTCGTGAATTTCATCGTACAATATTCGGTATTTTATGCCAAATTTTTCGACAATTCGTTAGCTATCGATGGTGACCACTGCACTATTCGGTAAAATTCAATTATTTTATCAATTATTATTTGTTGTAGGAAATGAACGTAATCGTGCGATAAGTACTGGATTCGTCGGTAAAATTCAATTATTTTCGTAATTATTTGCTACGCGAGATGGATATAATCGTGAGATACAGTGGAATGTCAATGATCGATCTGTTTTATTTTACGAGTCACGTACTATTAATACGGCAATGCTATTGACATACTGTGTTTTTCGTAGCAAGATAAAATGTGGCACCAAAAATATTGACGTCACAAATGCGAAGAGCGACGAGAAATCTATGGTTTGCAGTTTTTTATCGTACTTGTAACGCTTTCAGAAACACTGATATGAGATACGCATGTGTGTAAACATATGTATAAATTGAAGTACACGCGATATTACGATGTCTTTTCTGCTGTGCTATATGATTCGTTTGACGCGCATTGCATATTTCTGTTGGTCGAATTTTTCCATCGTTGTGAAAAAATAAAAAACAAAGCTCTAATTATCATGAAGATTCGAAAACACAAGCGAACACATTTTTATTCCATTTTTACATCTTTCTACATCCTTGTTATTTTATTATTTTTAAGTTTTAAGATAATTTTTTTGTTGTTGCTTGTCCATTTAGTAATTTAAATGTTTACAATCGTGTAAAGTAAATTATCATTTTCTATAAAAGAAATAAAAAGATTAGACATTAGTTGAGCAAAAACAACTTAAAACATCATATTCATTGTATCATCGTAACCAGGCCTTGAAAAATAGGGATAAAGAAAGAAGGAACATTTGATCAAAATTTATCATAAAAGTAAAGTTAAATATTGTAAAAGTAACGATAGTAACAAAAAAAAATATTTAGTCAAAATGATTTCGTATTCTAAACCTGTTACATGTACGCTAGACTTATTATTGAGTTTGTTTCATTGCTGCATGTATAAGCGAGAAAATCCACTCGAGAATATAACACAAATTTTACTCGTGCCGTAGCGCAAAATGGTTATGAATTTAATAGTATGAATGCTGGCGACACTTAATCAAATATTCGTTCATTTTATCAAAGTCGTGCAAATGTTGCATCACAGCTCTACATGATACAGAAACAAAGAACGACACGTAATACTTCACTGTAAATAAAATATTTCATCCACGATATTTAAGTAACAAGAATGCAATTTTGGGGAAGAATAATAACGCATTACAATACGATAAGCATGATCATGTTAATATTAAATAAATGACCTCGAATACAGTTTACGCGAAAATGTCGTTATTACGAAGGTTCGTTGCGTCATTTTATCCTTAAAACTTGAAAGGGATCGATAAAGGCTGAATAACGTAACGAAACATAATATAACAATATCTCTGTACGTCCAAAGTTTTATGATAGATAGAGTTGGAACGATCTATTAAGTCGTCAACGATGAAATTTATAGAACTAATTTGTTAATTACAAATTTCATCCTTGACGACTTAATAGTAAAATGTGCAGCAACGATATTATTTTCTGACAATGCGGGAACACCGAATAAAATTCATTCGTTCAAAACAAAAACAAGAACTTCTCTGCTTCGTATTCGACATGCCATGTAAAAATAGCCAAAAAAGAAAGTTTCTTTAACAGAAAAGAATTTACGCAGCGAATAATTGCACATTTCATCGTATGCACTTTTTTCACTTATCGTCTAACGGTGAATGTGTGGCAATTCGAATAATGATAGGAATGTATGCAAAATAAAACGTCGCGCATAGAATAGTCGGAAAAGCGAGGATTTAACGGCAGGATGGCCTTGGAGAAAAACCAAGAAGTATCCTTCGAACAAGTCGCGTAGCTGTCAAGTCAAGTACTTGTTGCTCGCCATGCGACGTAACGAATCAATGGAGACGTTCTCATGTAAATTTTTATATACTATATTCGTGTGTTATCTCGCGACACACAAATGCATTCGTACGTCATTGCTAGACGATTGAGCTTTATTGGAAGTTGCACGTTGCGAGCAAGGGTCGCGGATCCTTTATTAAACAATGCGTCAAGCAGCGTAAAAATCTCGGCCAGTCTTGGGACAGCTTCTTATCTCCTGTCTCTTTCATTTTCGAGCGAGATGTGAATACAAGTTGCATCAATATATCAGCTCATGCAAAGACAACTTATTCGTAGTCTTCGTAGTTCACGTATTTTTTATATATATTGTATACATTTATAATTATTATAATTATAATATTATATTATTTTATAGTTTATTTTAGACTTATATTATTATATTATTATATATTATTAAATAATATTAATATATTATATATAATTAATATAATAATCCTTTGTAGCTTGTAATTAGGCCTTGAAAAATAAAGACAAAAAAAGAAGGAAAATTTGATCAAAATTTATCATAAAAATAGAGTTAAATATTGTGGTAATAACGATAATAATAGAAAAAACATTTAATGCTTTGCATTCTAAACGTGTACGCCAGACTGATTATTGAATTTATTTCGTTGCTGCATGTATAAACGAGAAAATTCCACTCGGAAATATAACTCACAAATTTTAATTTGTATAATATATATTACATTTAATATTATAATAATAATAATATTATAATATATATATATATAGAAAAATTAACGTAAATGTTTTCATTTACTGCGTGCTCCTTTAAAATGAGCTTTTGGTACACAGCGTCCAATTTTAATTAGGGATATTCGACGATAAAACGTTTATCGGAGATTCATTCATATTATTATTATATTATATTCATAGAATGAATTATATTATGGTAATCGGGAGTATAGACACAAGGATAAGAATTTCAATTGAATGAGAAAAGACGTGAGACATCCTTGCTGAAATAGACGCGGAAATAATTTTTTAAGAATATAAAAAGAAAAAAAGCTGGAGTTGCATAAGTCGCTACATACGTGCGCACGTAACAGCGGCATTATTTTTCCATCGATTCAATAATACACGCAACTTTTGCAGCCGGTTTTTTATATAGTATAATCTGCAGACGTCTGGGTTTGGTCACGCACTGTTCGGATATCTTCTTTCAATATAAACGATGAAAAAGGGTTATCGCATTTCCGTGCATCGTCGTAGTCGCGATGATCTTGTTCGATATACGATTTATCATACGAATATCGAATTTCTATTCTCTGATTAGTATATTTTTATATACTAATAAAAAATTATCCGGCGGGCACCGCTGTCCGCCGATATTAAAAAAGTCGTTCATATCGTCAACATGCACCACTAATGATTATTACGCATAAAAATATCAACTTTGCTTATTATTTGCGCCTTTAAGATCATCGTTATGCTGAATAACAACGATAAAGTCGAACGTAATAAATAAAAAATAAATACGTTCGATGAGATGATTTATTCCGATTTAATGTCGTAACGTGTTGTGTTCTGTTTACATTTCTCTTTCCTTTACGAATGAAAAAATCGTGCGCTGCAATATGTGCAAGGTCCATCGGTTTAATCGGTCTAAATAGGTCAATACTGAAACTCAAATAAAACCGACTCATTTCGAACAAAGAAATTCTATGAGTTCTCTTTCCGAGAGTAGAATTTTAATAAGCTGTTACAAGTTGCATAGCCTGAGTTATTATTATTATTTTATGATTAGAAATGACGATTTTATCCAATAAAAATACTTTTACGTTGCTCTTTTGGCGTATACCTGTAGTGCTCCGCGCTATGGCTTAACTTTATTACGAGCGATAAGAATAGAGAGTAGACGGAAATGTCCAAATAGCACTGACTAAGGAAAAAAAAATAATCCATCAGCTTTTTCGGCGGGAAGAGATGGATGTCTTTTCGTGGGAAAACATAAAAGGAAGGCGAGACGACATATAGTAGAGAGGATATTTAATTGAGTTAGTTTGCTATAAGTTAAGTTTGCGTTATTAAGATTCAATCGATTTCATGGTATTAGCAAAAAGTAACATGAGTCGTGTATATTTGTCTTACTCCTAATTTAATCTATTCAAAATATACATATAAATATCGTGTAAATCAAAAGTTCTTTCTCATTTAATCGACCATCTATATCTCACGTATCGATACGATGGTTTTTGTTCGCAGAAAAGGTACCTCGAAGAGGAGTCCTAGGAGCGATGATGTTCCTGGCTTGCATGTTTTCTTATGTAATTCGTACTAATTTATCCATAACGATCGTTGCGATGGTAAACGCGACGAGCAAAGGTGGATCCGTCGGTCCAGCGTGCACAGTAATGAGCACGGATAAGAATAAAACCGTCGAACTTCTGGACGTGAGTTATGTCTAAAAGCACAATGTCTAAATTATGTTTGATCATATCGCGATTGACAATATCTTTTTAGTACGGAGAACGATACGAATGGAATCAACATATTCAAGGGCTTTTACTTTCGGGATATTTTTACGGAGTACTGCCAGCAAGTATACCGGCTGGAGTCTTAGCGGAAAAGTACGGCGGCTCCAAAGTCGTGGCGTATGTATTCGGTCTGTTAGCATATAAATTAAGAGCTGCTACGTAATTGTACGCTCATAATCACGCTCATATTTTTCATATTTGTATGACAAAGGTTCGCCACGTTAATACCTGCAGTGTTAAATCTCTTCATGCCTTGGGCCTCTACTCTTCACTACGGTTTCGTTTTTGTCTTGCGATTTATGATGGGATTTTTCGGAGTGAGTCCTTTGTTCTATCGTTTTATCAACGATATCATCTAATTTAAAGCTCAAGTGGCAACGCGACAACGTACGATGTAAAATTTACAATAATTTGTTGTTGCAAGCATGCGAAGCAACTGATGCGTATTTAGAAGATGATAATATTGATGGAAGATAAGCAAATATTTATCGTAAACACATATCGTATGTTGTAAAAAATATAACCAAAATTTTCGATAATATTTCTTCGTTAATCGGTTTCCTTTAACTCGCTTTATATGCAATTAATAATTCATCCTTTTGTCTATTTATATCGTATTTTTACAGTGTTTCAACGTAATATTATCTCGTTTATAAAACTATGGAATTTTAGGGAGCAGTGTATCCTGCGCTTCATGCGATGATTGCAAGATGGGTTCCACCCAATGAAAAGGGAATGTTTGTCTGGACAATGCAAGGTACAACGAATAAAAGGAAAACGATAATCATTTATGTATTGTTTTTGTATGTTTTTAATTAATTGATTTTTATAGAATAGTATTTTTTGTAAAGGTGGCCCGTTCGGTACGGTTGTTACGTTTGCTTTATGTGGACAAATAATTAGCGCATTTGGATGGAAAGCCGCATTTTACACTACAAGTGGACTTATGTTAGTTTTTTATGCGTTATGGGTTTATCTTATATATGATACGCCTGATATTCATCCAGGAATTACAGAAAAAGAGAAAGCATACATTAAAGAACAAATAGGGACTTCTGTTTCCAAGCAAAATGTGCATATATTAATAATATTATATAAATTATTTTTATATCGATAATAAAATTTTATACTCAGAATACAAATTTTGCAGGTTAAACTACCTGTAAAATCGGTTGTCACATCCGTACCATTTTTGGTTTTACTATGGGCACATTTTGCAAATATGTGGGGTATATATTTTATTGCTACGAATGGTCCAAAATATACTTTGGAAGTACTTGGATTCAACATGAAATCGGTTAGTTTTAATACCAATACTTCTTCATCGATCGACCATGCCTTTTGTCTATAAAATAATTTGTTATTTAATATTAATGCTAGTTATATAGTTTTTCTCTTAGAAATTGATTAATTATTTAAACGATTTACCATATTATTTTAAACATAGGGAGGATTTATCACCGGTTTACCTTACATAGCTCGACTTGGCGCTGGAGTATTATTTGCAGCTGTTGGCGATTATGTTAGGAGAAGGCAATTTTTAACTTTAGGGTGGATTCGCCGAATTTTTATGATTTTCTGTAAGTAGATGCTTCTAAAAACACAACGATTATCGAAAAGTTTATATTTTCCTTTTCTTCTTTTTCTCGGAAGAAAAACGAAGAAAATATAGACAAACGAATCCAAAACACCTTTTAATTGAAAGTCTTTATTTAATTTGATTCTGTTCATACGGCATTTCTTTCAACTTGTTTTGCCAATAGCACATATGGGTCCTGCCTGTGCTTTAGTCATCATGACTTATGCCGGTTGTGACGCCACTCTTGCAATGATAATGTTGATATTGGCATTAACGTTTAATGGAGCCGCCTGCCAAACCAGCCTACAAAATCATCAAGATCTTGCACCAAACTTTGCTGGTTCGTTGTATGGTATTATGAATACTTTTGGCAGCTTCCCTGGTTTTATTATTCCTCCCATCATCGGTGCTTTAACTAACGAAAGAGTATGTATTTGATCAGCAAAAGGGAGTTTACTTTAATATTCGTAAGTTCAATCAATTATTGAAAAATATTTCAACAGAACGGCATAGAAGAATGGCGTATAATGTTTTGGATCTCGGCTGGCGTATTCACGTCAGCAACCATTTTGTTTTGGCTATTTGGATCTGCCGAAACCCAGCCATGGAATGATTTAAATAAACATACGGCTATAGAACTTTTAGACGAAGAAAAGAGAATAACCGTCATCGAAGCATCTGCGAAAGAGTTGCAGACTGAAGACGAAGAAAATGAACGCCTTTAGTATTACAATCACACTTCATAAGTCACAATTTTATACTCAGGAACATTGTTATAATCAGTGTATTTAGACTTTTAAAACGTTGACATCATTGCACTGAACATCATACTATAACATTTTCCCTTCATGGATACAGCCAAGATTTTAATTTATTTAATATACATGTATTTACAGTGCCATTGTCAGCAGAATACGCGAGTGTCATACATACTTTTCATCGATTTTATGCCAATACTAGTACAAAAATGTTTCTATCGTACAAAATTCGTCTTGATAAATTGTAATTCGGAGTATCTTTATTCAATATCACTACATTTAATTTTCATAAGGTACGATATTTTATGTAGCTAAACTGTACAAAGATTTAGATTTCACGGCAACTTTTTTACTTTTATATTTTATTGACGAAAACACAGAATTGGTCAATAAAATAAGTAACATTTTATATAAATTTTAATAGTCATAAGTCCTTATTGTATTTATGCTTATTTATATATATTTATAAAAAGATATATTTTCAATATCCATTTACACGTAATAGTTCAAAAATAGTTAACAATAGTATCAAACACAATAGATATAAATAAATAGCAGAAATTAAAAGACGTCCAAATATACTCAGGCATGTACAAAAATTATACTCGATTGACAATGATTATATTTGTGAATTTTATATCTTACTGATTGATGATGTTATTTCAATACTCATTCAATAATCTTATTGATATTAAAAATTTATCTATTATTAAAATATTTGATCAAAATCATGTACAATGCGAACAACGTAAACATGGAATTTATAAAAATACATGTCTGAATTCTTTAATATTTTTGTGTTTTATAATGTTGGAACGAGCACTCTGGCTCATGGGCGAGCACTGCGGGCGTGTGTGGGAGCACCCATGATGCTAATATACACGTAAACCGCAGTATCTAGGACCCAGTCTGTGGCAGACTGGGGGATAGCGCGCCTGACTTTTCGTCAGAACTCGTCTGCTTCAACATATAATCGATGTGTGAGTATTAGGTCTACTGGAAAATTCTTGAAATAATCGACTCTTTCGACCATTGCATTTCTACGTATGTGCTTGGTATATATATGAAGAGGTGGTCAGTAACAATGGAAATTATATTATCCAGTAAATATTAATTAATGTATCAAATCAGAACTTTCCGGTATACCTAATATTTAGTGTGATGCCTAATATTTCATTTAATGTTACAGTGTGAATTAAAATTAGGCATGTCGGCATTTCTGTGTTAAGTGAAGAAAGCAATAATTGTAATACCCCTCGGCGTTGTCACAGATTTCTCATTAAATAAATGTTAAATTAAATGATTTACTTATGCAATTGATCTATTAGTGAAGACAGAATATATTCGACAGGCAATATAGACGTGTCTGGTAAGTCAATCGCCTAATAGTACGAAATCAAGTATCGATATTGCTATTATTAATATTACATTTTTTTATGAAGTTCTCAGAACAGGCAGACATTAATATATATTAGGTTGTTAGGAAAGTAATTTCGTTTTTCCCCAACTGTTTTTCATAAAAACGTTTTTTTCATTAAAAAAACGAAATAACTTTCCAAACAACCTAATATATAATATTATTAATTACACATAATCTCCAATGCATTATACTTTAACGATACTGATTAAACAATTTGTATGTTTTATAGATAGCTACGTATGTATCGTACGCAGTACGATTTAAAGTTAATATTCAAAATTTGTATTATGAATAATTTAAATCAATCATATACCATGTAGGAATGAACTTAGTTTCCGAGGATATATTTAATTTGTACTAGATGACTTCCAACATCCTCTAGCAGATACATTAGAACAAGAGTGCTGAGATTTAAGTGGACATATGTTCAAGAATGTTTGATAAGTTTGTTGCGTACAACACAGACGCTCTTCACTACTAGATATTTTACTTGTATAAATACTCGTTATAGGACACGTTTGCTTACTGTATGTTGATGTCGAATAATGAAGTTCATCCTCCTGCTGTGGAACTTCTGTTTTGAGTAATGTATTAGGCGAGGATACAGTACAAGTTTCTCGAGCACAAAATGTATTTCTTAATATTTCTAATGCTCTTGCGGCTTGCGATGCCAAACTGCTTTGCGACTTTAAAGATTTCTTGGAAGAGGAGTTTGAAATTCGTTTCTTGTAAGAACCGGTGGTAGTTTTACTCCCACTACTAATAGAATCTATAATTTTCAAATAAAGTTCGTTTACTTTTTAAACCAAAATAATCAGACGCTTATTCAAGTTATAAAACCCCTTCGATCATTAATCATTAATTTCTTTTCATGACGTTTAATGCAAACTACGATAACGATGCAAGACAACGTTCTCACCTCGAATAGACCATGGTTTCGCTAGAGCTGTATCAACCATATGCGACCATCCACTGAGAGAATCTGTAACGAGCAAACTATTGTTATAGCAACTCACGTATTTAAATAACATCTTTTATTTTATACAATATACAGCTACCTATTCATAAATTAAAATATATTTACCTCTATGTTTAATTTTCTGTTTCGGTTTAAGAACGACATCGATGGTCTCGCGCGAATATTTATTGCAATAATCGTCCACAGATTCTCGGACTCTTAACGGTGCTGACCTCTTAACTACCTCTTTGCGTTTGTGCAAAGGCGGCGAATCCGCACAATCGTCGACCTCTTGCTTAGAGGCAGTTGCCAAGACGTAACAAGGCCTGTAAGCCAGTAATATGTCTTGGGTACGCAATATTTTTGTATCCGACGTCGGTAACTCTCTATCTTCCATCGCAGCTAAGCACCAGTGGCATTGTGACTGTTTCTCGCAAACAGAGCATATTTTGTTTTTTGATTCCTCGACCTTTCTGACTTCGTGCACACCGCTGATTCCAGTTTGAGTCGACGTGCTTTCCGTGGCCTTTCTCGTCATCGATTCCGCTATCTTCTTCCTCCTTTGGTCAAAGATCTGCTCTATCGACTTGGCTAAGTTCGACGAATCAAGAGATTAAAATCAGTAATTCGTAATCAAGAAGGAGAAAGAAAGAAAGGACAAGAGAAGAACGCGATCCATTTTCTCTAGAGCCTAAGAATGATCCATCCACTTAAGAATCTAAGAATGATTCATTCACTCTTAGAGTTTAACATTTCACACCGGCGGGTCACGCTCGTGTTTCCCATCAGGTTCTCCCATCTCCTATCCCAACATTATAAACATAACTTATAAAACAAAAATTCAGTAATAAAAACATAACGGTTCAATATTATAAACTTAACATAATTGCTTATTTATTTCGATGCAATTTTTTAAAGCATTTTAAATAGAGAGCTGGCTGGCTCTTACAATGATTACAACACGTCGTTACTTTTTTAGTTTTCTTTGCGGCATACTGTCTACCTTTCCTTTTATATAAACACTTGTAACATTCTTTACGTCTTTGTCTGGTTTTTTCTGCAGACCCTTTGTACGAATTAAAAAAATGTGAACCTTTTTTGATGGTATTTGCTTTCCAATTGCCATTTCTTCACTGTGATGATTATTGATCGAAAGGTGATCGATAATTTGTTTTCTAAATTTTAAAATCTTGCATACAATTTACGCAACTTGCAAAGAGCACGCGCTTTGTTACTGTAGCACATACAGTGTCTGAATAAGCGATAGTACCGATCGAATTCGAGCACCGTCTTACAGCGAAAAACGTGAATATCGTCGCATGAAGTGAACGCATTAAGGATGAGACCGATCACCTCTAAAATCTAAGAGCCCCACTTACGTTGTGTCTGTTTTTTCATCTTCAGGACCTCGTCTCCAACGATCGTGGACTTTCGAATCAGGGTGTTGACGAGATTTTGTATGAAATTGTGCTCGTTCTCGGACACGACGTTGAGAACCTCCTTCAGAAGATCCTCCATCGCGGAAACAGCGACAATCGATGATTCCAAGGGGTCCACGATGAAGGACAAACGTAGCTTGCGAACGACGTCCTCCTCCTTATACTCGTCTACCCGCAAACTGGCCAAAGTCTGCGCATCCTGGTTCTTCATCGGGTACCTAATCCTGTTGGCGCATTCGCCGACGATGTCCTCGACTATATCGTGAACAACGGCGCGCACGTAGGGCCCTTTGACCAGGCAATTATCTACCAATTCCTTTACGAAGCTCTTTGTTCGTTGATAGTCCGACAACAGCATCGTGTTGGAATCCTTCGGGTCGCAGGTTAGAGAAGTCTGCGTCTCACCGTCCACGACGATGAGGTCGCCTTTCTGATCGTACCTGAGTACGGTCTGGACTTCTGCTTCCGTCCTCGACGATAGCTTCTCGTGAGCCAACGGATCGACTATCCAAAAAGCGCGTCTCAAGAGGTAATTTATTATTTCGATCGCATTCATCTCAGAATCCGAGTCCTCCGTGGAGTATCCGCCTTCCGAAACGTTTCCCGCGTACCACATTGACATTTCATCTTCCTCCTCCTCCTCCTCGTCCTGTTCCTGCTCTTGACTCTTTTTACTTTTTCCCATCAAGAGGTCCACGGCACTCGACAAAGTCACCGTCGGATCCATCGTGATGCTCGTTTGCACTTGACGACTCGTGTTTATCGTGGGTATCGGCCTGTCGTGCATCGACGCTGAAAATGCGCCGTCCATCGATTAATTCGTTCGATATCTGAAATAAAGCTTTCGGTGGCTCTTTTGTAATTTGTTATCGGGGTAATGAATTATTACCGGAAAGTGCTGTCGTTTTGGAATTAAAAGAAACTAATTCATTTTAGATAGATTAATTAATATTTACTTGGCATTATAATTTTCATCGATATTAACCACCTCTTCGTGCATATACCAAGCACATAAGTAGAAATACAATGGTCGAAAAAGTCAATGTTCAACTTGAGATGACATTATGTGCGGGACTTTCCGGTAGACCTAATGGAATGCAACGTCGCAGGAAAAACGACTCGAATATTGATAACACGTTAAACGCCACGGCGGTCCTCGGAGCACGACCTTAAACTGCCCGTTTACGCCGCATCGGTCCTTAAGGACCGGTCGTAATGTTTAGGTTTTATATTACATCGCCTCCCGCACGCACTGGTCCTTTGTTTATTAATCGTAGGATTAAATATTTCGTATAGGTAATAACGGTTTTTCTTCCATCAAAGTATTTAGGAAAGGAATACACACAGAAAAGGACGAGGTAGCAACTCGAGACGATTTTACGCATATGTGCTGAGTCGGATCGCATAAAATGGGTTTATACAGAAGTTAACTCACAAAAACGTTATATTTTAATATGTTACCTATATTTACAACTTTACAAATAGAATTTTCTAATATCAGACTCTACATTTCTGTTTCGTGTGATAATTTATGAAACATTCACCAAGGTGCATCCTTGATCTATCTGGACACGTATCGCAGTAGTAGACTGTTTCGCGTCTTCCACCTGATATTTTTCGGTAGGAATAAACTTTTCAATCCCTTTTTAAGCCTGTGGGAATCACGCGAAGCTTTCCATTTAGCCTGAATCGGAGCTCGACGTCGAAGTTCTATCTCGCGATAGTCGAAAATCTCTTTTCAACTGGTCTACTAAAGTTTGTATAAATTGTAAGAGTTAAGTGACTTTTCGTTCTTCTGCCTTTTCACTAGATTATGGAGAATATAGAAATCAATTAGGCAAATTTCCATTCCCAAAAAATGTTCTTTTCTCGAGTTGCTGCATCGAGTCGTGCGGTGAGTGAGAGGCACCTCTCGAGTGCAAAGAGTTAATAATAAGATAAAATAAAAAGAATACATTTAAATATATGCATGCAACATTGTCGCGATCTTAACACGTTAAACGTCCTTAGGGACCGTCGTTAGACTTTCCGTTCGGGTTCGACCGATTCTCAGGAACTAACCGCAGATTTTAGGTTTATATTATCCGATATTTTGTTTAGACGACATTGGTTTTTGTTCAGTTAAGGAAAAGAATTTAGTATTAACAGGTTCCGTGCCAAACCGTTTTGCTCGACTTGTCGTTCAGGCCATACGGTACACGTACAATCTGAACACATCGATGTGGTACACGTGGCACGGAATGTGTTAAAAAATAATTAATGTAATTTATTAAAACGGAGGATTCTGGGAAAACTCAGAATATGAATAAAAAGAATTTATTGTAATTGGAAAAGGTCAGACACTTTGCCAAGGCGGGAGTGAGGCTCTTCTCAAAGCGGAGAAGAAGGCTCTCGGTAGAAAACTCCGATATTCAAGCGAATATTTCGCCGAGCTAACCGCGGTTTTTAACACTTCTGTTCATTTTCCGGTTCGCCAGTCGGCGGTGGCCAAACAGCCGAGCAAAAAGGGCTGGGCACTTAACGTGTTAAGTATCTTTCCGATTACGATATTACGTATATCGTGACGTGAATGCAGATGAATAGAAAATAGGCTCGGAGCTTAGCGTGATAAGCGCGCGTCTTACTCATGATATCCTTATAATACTTCAAGGGAGGACAAGGCATGCTCATATAAAGGGTCTGCACGCTCTCGTCCTGATACTGAATGGCAATGTCCACGATCGGTACGCCCTGGAGGTAGGTTTGATTTTGCGCGTTCTTAGTGCTTTCCTCGTCCAATTTATAACGTAGCACGAGATATTTTTGGACGAGTGGACGCCTGTAAGCGAAATTCTCGGTGGATATATCCAGGGAGGCATCCGAGCTCGCAGAGATTGTTACAGTGGGCTTAATCTCTCGTAGCATGGCATCGTCCTCTGGCGTTATCGTTATCGTCGTCTGAGCCCAAGTATCCTCCTCTTGCCTCTGTATCCTCGATTACGCGGAAAAGACAAAAAGATACGTGAGTCGAAAAGGTCGTCGCTAATTCCTCGAACTCTTCGGTAAGATACCCAACAACAGCTTTATCGTTTCCCTAGTCGTTTCTTACGTACGCTCCGAACGGTGGCTGCGGAGTCTCGGTTGAATTCATCTTGAACTTTTTGATCCCACGTCGACATTTCGAGCTTCCTTCGATCGAAGTTACCCTAACACGGAGCAATTTTAGTATCACCGGTTCTTACATTGCAAAATGGGGTTAAGAAGGCACGCGAGACATCGCACGATGTTGGGGTAGATTCGAGCTTTCAATTAGATGCCGATCTCGTTCGGTCGGATTTCGATAGTGAAGTCGAAAGAAAAGACGAGCGAACTGTGTCTCGGAGAAAAGCGAGCAAAATCAGGATAAAGAAATTAAGAAAAGGTGTAATTTTTTACGAGACGTAAACCTTCGATAACTGATTTCTTTCGTAAATAATACTTTGATAGCCCGTTAATTATTTCAAATAACAAATTAAGTTCGACTAACTTCGCCTGTTCTCCTGCAACCCGTTATACATTGCAGTCTAGCAATAATCTACAATACAAAGGTGAATCATTTTTACATCGCTGTCATAAAACAGGTAAAACATAAAATAACTTGTATTTCATTAAAATTTGATAAGCATGAGCATATTTAATAAAATGAAAATTTTACGAGCATCTAAAACAATAATCGAATACATTAAAAAAAATTTACGAGATTAATAGAATGCAAATTTATTTTGACACATCCGTATGGTAAACGATAATTGGATAATATTTTAAGTGAATAATGTTTGGATTCATGAGACGACAGTACGTTGTTACTGCAATAACCGTCCGCCATTTTTAAACAGCACATCGGAACAAGCGCCTCCATGTTGCACAGAAAATTCAACTCGGAATAGGTGTAAGGCATTAAAGGAATAGGAAAGCAATAAAAGTAATCAAAGTTGTTGTGTTATACATTAAAGAGAAATAATGTCTAAAAGGTTTTGATATTACGTTAATTTTATTGTAAATATATTTCATAATAGTCGCTATTGTATCCTATTTTATTTATTCAATATCATTACAATCTTTAAATAATGTATACATTATTTTAATAACGTTATTCTACGTAGATAAAACAAGTAAAGAATTTAATTTTATGTGATAATTGTATTTGTTCGATACAATAATTATGTAAGAATAAATATGCGTGAATTAGATACTTGTTTTTGAGAAGCGCGTGCCAATTGATAGAATTATAAATTATTTGTAAATAAACAAATTTTACAAATACGTATTATGAAATACGTATTTATCCAATATTATCTTTTTTTTATTAAAAGCACTCAATGTGTTGCATAAATTCTTTAAACAATAATGGTGATAAGAAGAAATTTTGTCTCCAAGAGATATTCGAATAATACATTAGGATACAATAGTTATTATCGCATCAAAATATATTGAATAATAACAGTCAATTTAACAACGATTGATAGAATTGTTCATAAAAAAATAAAATTAAAAATTGTCTACAACATTGCGAGGTAATATTTCGATAATGAACGTGCGTATTTCCATTGGTTTCAAAAGCACATTAATTGCATTTTCTCGTATTTGTACTGGTTCTAAGACTGTTTCCTCTTTATGCAGGATATCATTAGTTTCAATTTCCCATTTTAAACGATTCATGTCTTTTAACCATTGATTTCCACCTAATGTCGTTTCTTTAATAAACACTATCGTAAATGTAGAAAATAAATCCTAGAAAAATAAAAGTCATTGTGCTTTAAATGAATTGAAAGTTATAAAATAATATAATATTTTAATAATATTAACAGCAATAATAAAACATTTAATGTCTAAAACACAAACCTGAATATTGATCTCCGTAGGTTGAGACATTTTTGTCGCTTCTCCAACTTCAAATATATGTTCTAATCGTAATAAAATCGTATTCTTTTTCCATGGTTCTAGGGTAAGAATATGAATATTTGGTGGTAATATTTTATTTAGTCCTGATTTCTGTAAATACACAAAGTCATTTTACTTTTCAATAATTTTGCTGCTTTAAAAAAATAATATAAAGTTAATAATATCGATATATTACAATCTTTCATGAGACAAACGTACTTGGGGTATGTAAGTGTTTTCCCACTTTTCGACGAGTTTTTCGGATAGAGGAGTAATAAGAATCCATGGACGAAGTGCCAACTGTAATGCCAGCTCTTTCTCTTTCAAAATAAACGAGTCTAAATTCTTTACGCTGCCACCAAATACAAAATGTGTACCTCTTACTACTAAACCTTCCCCAAATGCGGATTCATTTAAAGCTTCACCGACTCCGAATGCATCGTCCTTTAATAATCTCCTATGAAGCTAAAACATTATGTTTGCATATTAGTAATTACCACACGAAATTGAACAGTTAAAGTACCATACAAAAAATATTCTATTTATTTAGAAATAATTATTTTTTTGCCGTAGATTAAAATAGTTTCATTTTCCACTAAAATATTCCATAACATTTCAAAGTATTCATTAATTTTAAAACTGCTTGAATATTTATATTTGACATTTTTACCATTAGTTCAAGTTCTCCATCTTGTAGACTAGTGCCTCCTTGTGCACGATCTGTTAAAATATTAAGTTTCAATGGTTTTTGTTGATCTTTAAGAGAGATTTTTGTTGTTACTGGATAATAATTTCCAGCTACAGGTTCGTGTAAACGTAATGGCCATGTAAGGCGTTGATTTCTTTTACGTTTCAACATTTCTCTACCATTGCTATCGGTATAGAATTCTCCTTCAGATTTCAAGTTACTCGAATACTTAGTCACAATTTCTTTACCAATTTTATCTCTGAAAGTAATTATATGTATCTCATTATCTATTGTATTTTCTTATAATTTTATATAAATATTTATATTTATTTATAATTATAAATAAATATATATATAAATTAATACTCACTCTACTGGAATAGGTCCAATAAGCCAATCAAATTCGATATTATCCTCGTTTTTGTAAATTCTAATCACTTGGCTAATCCATTTGTTAATAGTTTGATGAATTTCTTGTACAAGTGGACCTGAGATATCAAAGATCTATTTAAACACTATTGTTTTATTATACACAATATTAAACACAATAGTTCAATGTAACAAAATTGCCAAAGATAAAAATATAAAGTTTCTTAAAAAAGTTCATTACAAATAGCGTATTCGCGTACCTTTAATAATTTCATAGTGGCCAGTGTAAGCCAAATTTTTGCTAGATGTGGTTCTTGGTCTAAATATATAAGCACCTGATGATCTATTTTCAAATACTTTATTGTTACCTTCAGCACCTTCATAATATTCGAAAGATTGAACAAAATTCATGTGTTCCCGTGTGTCATACTCAACAACAACATGACCATTTTCATCTACAGACACAGTGAAGCCCTAAAATATTGAATAAAATTTAAAATTACAATTAAAATTTAACAACATGTTACTCTCTTGTCGCAAATTTATAATTAATCATTTTTACTCGATTATTAAAATTCTTCTTCATTAATATAGAGTGATATATACTCTTACAATACTTTTTACATGATTAGAACATACACGAAATCTATTGCTAATTGCTAATTATCAAACATTAAAATTGATTATTAAAATTTTAAACGATAATACATGTGTTTGATCAACTAACATTATTACTGATAGAAGTTACTGATTCTGTTCTTTTTTCTGTCTCTTTCGTTGTATCGACATTCCTTATTATCTTAAATGTTTTATAACCAAGAGAAGGTAAATCCACAGCGTGAAAAACTAATTCATTCGTAGCCTTGCTTATTCTACCTGGGATTTGTAAAACTGGTGAAGGTATTGGTATCACTTGTGTAACCAATTTTTCTCCTACAAATAATAATTTTAAATTGTCAACTGTCGTAACAATTTTCATTTTCAGTCTATTTAATTACATTTCGTAATTTGTTAATTATGAATGAAATATATCAATGCAGAAAAGATATGTGTATATGCATACCAGAAATATTAAACACGTCGTAAGAGTTTCCTTGAACAGGAAGACGAATATAAGTAGAAATTGGTCGACTTAATGGATTATATACGGATAAGAAGAAATTGTCATTATCTTCGGTATATATACAAGAACTAATGTTCAATTTCATACAAGAATAATATTCAAATAGCGGATCTTCTTGTTTTCCATTCATAGCCCATTTCCTACATACGATAAATAATGATATCATAAATCAATATTATGTTTCCATTCATGGTAATTATCTTAATTATACTTAATAATAGATATGTGGCAATCTCAAAAATTGAGTCTAATTATTAGATAGAAAAATTATTAAATAGAATTATCTTTTATATCGTATATTTAATATTACCTAATTGATTCTGCAGTAATCTTTTCTCCGTACTGCATACTTTCATACAATATACGAGCGTAATCATCCGCAACTAATTGTTTTTCTGTTCCAGTTACTGCATCATGATGTTGCATAACTCCCATTGCTTCTCGGAAATGCTCTAAATATTTTTCATATTTTTTTGTATCAGTCAAGACAGATAATTGCTTACTTATCTAAAAACAAACAATTAAATATGATGCCTCATGATTTTAATATTTAACCCTTTGTGCTCGATGACTTTTTCGGTCGAGCGAGGTAGCAACTCCAGACGATTTTACGCATATGTGACGATTGTATTACGTCGTAACACCTGAGAGGTGCCTCTCGAGCGCTAAGGGTTAATAATTTTATGAAATAACTATTTGCTATTAATATTAGTACATTACTAAAAATAGTAGTAATTTGCTAATAAAATATTTACTTGCAAAAGGTTGTTTCCCATCCGTTCGAAAAACTTTATCGTTGGCCTAGAGGAGAAATAACCAGTCCAATAAGCATGAGGATCACTCGCATAGGGAAAGAAATCATCGGTCTTTACCGACCATAAGAGATTAGCATCGTTTACTGCTTTTAAGTAACAAGATGGTGTTGAGTAAAACAAGTTTACAGTGGAACCATTCTGCTCATTACCATACCTAAAATAAACAAAATCGTTGAATGCAATAAGGCATATAATTGATATAAAACTGAAAATTAAAAAGATTATTTAATATAAAATATTGTTTACATGTTTTTATATGAATGAGGTAAGCAAAACATATATTTAACAAAAGTAAATATTATAATAAACTCTCGTTCCAGCAAACACAAACAATTATTGTGACAGACATGCATAATTTAAAAGAAATATTCGCTATTACCAATAATGCGGTATTTTTGAATAACAATAAAAACTACAATGACTATTCTTTACCTTATTAGCTTATCCAAATTTGTATACCACATTTCTGCTTGTTGATAATTAAAATCCTCTCCCATTGTAACAATAATGTTATTAGTTCTATAGGACTTTGCCTGAACTTGTGCAAATGCCAGAAATAGTTCCATCTGTTAAAGGAGTATAATTCTTACTTACCATAAAGCAGATAACATCAACAAATTATTTTTATTTTTATTTTGGGTACACACAAAAACAAGACACTACTGTACTACTTGCAAGCTTATGCGAAAATGTATGAATAGAAAAAGGGATAGAACATTCTTTGGAGTATTAGCTGTTTATCTAAAATAACTAGTACAAAATAAGACAACACAAAATGAGTGAATTACGATAAAAATCAAAATACACACTGTTCATTACACATATATTTTGCACAAAAGCTATTTTGAAATTAACATAAATTACCTTATTAATTTGTCCATATTCATGTAATACATTTCTGCTTGTTGATATGTAAAATCTCCTCCCATCGTTACAATAACATTATTTGTGTTGTAATGAGTAGCTTGTACTTTCGCGTACTCGAGAAATGAAAATATCTAACAAGGAAACAAATTGATATAAATTAATATTAGATATATGGGAAAGAACTCAAATGTTATAACGTTTAAAATACTATTACCCATACTATATCTAATTCGGTATTCTAACGTTCATAATATTAAATTATGAAAGTAGATTTAAAAAAGCTGAATACTCCAAAGGTTCAATAATGTATTACCATGAACAAAATTACTCTATTTATATTATGATACTTGCACTCGCTTTTATCTTTTATTATTTTCAACATAAATGCCTATCTTAAATAGATTATTACTTTTTGTTCTCTATTAACACGAATGAAATGATAATTACTACATACTTTTACATCAATGTTATAGTCTGGGCTATCAGGGTCATCAATGACTGGGTCATCTACACACAATATGTCAAAACAAAATCCAGGCGGTGGACTATAAGTATTGAACATTGCTGTTGTGAACAAATGACTGCTACTCCCTAAAAATAAATTAAGTGCCCATTACTTTCATAAGATAGTAAAACTATGCTTTTTTCTAGACAATAGATTTTTACCCAAGCTAGAACTTGCTTCCCAGACAAACTCCATAGTTTTGTCCTTTATTCGTTGTGCTTTATCTTGATAATCTATACGACCAAAGAGCATTCCGTCGAATCCCATTTGAGCAAATAAAGAAGCTTGTTCTCTAGAGTGTCCAAAAGGATCTATTTGCCATCCTATACGTGGCCTCGCGCAACTACCAAATGTATCATTTAGTCGTCTGAAAGATTACAATAAAATTTTACAAAAAGTAGTGTAAAAGAAGTCTAGTACCTGTCCGTAGGGATTGGAGTACCAATTAACATGTTGATGTGTTGTAAGGATTCATTGATTTGTTTATAAACCATACCTAAATCCCCATGTAAATTGATCAACGATAGAATGATAATGAGTGACAGCTTCGTCGTTCATACTCCATGCACCACCAATGATTTCGAGTCTCCCTTCGTTGATCAAAGTCTTGACATCCTCCTTCACTTGTTCGTTTTGTCGTAGCCACCATTTCCAAAAGAATGCAGTTTCCACATAAATGAACCTGTCGTAAATTATAATTTACTGAAATATTCAATGATAAACTATTTCTTTAGTTGACTCATTATTATCGATGGTAAAAATTAAGAATTACCTTCTGTCAGGATGGTTCAACAAAGCCTTTATAACACTATCAAGAATATATTGTACGCCAGCCACTTGTATTCTCGTTCGACCTTTAATAATAACAGGTCAATTGATTATCCGCAGTGCCATGCAATATAATTCTTTCTTTAAAACATTAGCTAAGTTTACTCACTTCCAAAATAATACTGATCGACGGTTTTCAACCAACCAACGTCATCGTGAGTATGTGCAATCAAATGAATGTTTAACTTATCCGGTTGCACAATAGGACATGACTGTAATTAACGAAAACGTGGAAAAAGTGGATATCTTCTGATATTCTTTCGAAATAGTATTAGGTTAAATTCTTATAACGACAGAGTTTTGCGTGTGTGTGTTAACAAAATCTTAGACAATATATAAGATTCATAATTTTTCAAAAAACGTATCTATCACGTGAATACAGATTTTTTTTTCGATATATTCATGACCATAATTTGTTTATGTCAACATTCGAAAATATTTTTGTAACTTTCTTTCTTTGTATAACGCGGTTAGGATCATTTTTTAAGAAAGTCTTAATAGACTTTTTTAAGTATATTATTTCAAAACAATGATAATATATATATATATAACTAATATCGGAATAACTTAAGACCGGTAAGTGTACTTTAAGCATAAAAAAATTTGAATCGTTTAAACTTGCCGCGGTTGGAAAATCATATGAAGTTTTTATTAATTTTTATTGAAAATGTCTTGGCATTTATGGCACAAAATTGTTTTAAAAAGATCTATATATATATATAATTGTGGTATATATTTACAAATTTTATCATATCCAGAACGACCAATTATGAATATACATTATGTCAATCCAGAGGCCATTTTAAAAGTCAAAGGGGAAATGTGAGAAAAATGTTAAATTTTAAAGGAATTAAGTAAATATATTTTAAGTTTTATAAAAACATTTAAAAAAATGTAGAACGTGTCTTTATATAACCACTTTGGTATTACGCTTTACGCAAGTAGTCTGGTTAAAGTTTGTTTCAAAATTTCTTTGTACGTCTATTCGCGTGTGTGCATTTTAGCCGCAAAATTGCAATGTCGATTCTAGTCTGCGAGTCTCGAGATACTTTTAATCAATACTGTCGAATTATAATGTATGTATGTACCTCGTAGCCGCAACTCTTTATGTTTATATCTTGATGATTTGGTATGTGGAATGCTTCGACGACCAAGTAAAGTTGAAGCAACGTTAAAAAGAGGAAGATCGTCGATTTACTTGTAATCATGGTGAGAGGTCCACTGTCGTACGATTTCAAAGCACGACTAACGAGATAATAAAAGCATACGACTTATACTTATACTGTTTTCAACCGATGCGATACTTTGATTGTGGCGAGAGGCTATTGACCACTTCAAGTATAAAAGCGTAAGCGTTGTTCGGCCCTAACCTTTCGATCCAAGAGCATCAGTAGTCAGCTATTAATACGCTTTCGATTTAAAGCTTTATATTCTTGATACGTATATAAAGAGTAATAGCGTCGTTTTAGATTGTGCTATTTAGACGACAGTATGAGAAACTTTTTATTTTTTTTTGATCTTTAAGTTAAACTTTTAATTAATCGATAGATGAATCAAAAAACATCTGAAAGATGTGAACAAGAATCAACATTAATTATTTCAATTTGTCAACTTTATGTTAGTTTATGTTAAATTTATTTCTATATTAAAACGTTTATCGAACTTATGGAGTACCCAATTAAATATTCAATTAATTTAATTATTATTTAATTATTTCGTGAATAAGTATTATCGTAGGTTCTTGTATAATTAGTAGAATACCAGAAACTTCGTGACATCAAAATTCCTCTTTTTTCGGTATTACTGTTAATATTCAAACAACAATAGATAGTAATGCGACATTTTTTTGGGTGCTATTATCTATATAGTTCAGTGTAGCGTAATACATTTTTGTTGGTTTTCGTAAATTTATTAAAAATATAGTGCTTAGAATTTAGTAGAATTAGAAAATAAGTGCTTAGAATTTAATATTGCACCATTGTATGAATCTTCTAAAATAATTTTTATTTGAATTTTCCTCTTGTACAAAACAATACGATCAAAAGTATGAATTTTCACTATTGCGTAACTATTGCAACCCATCAATAAAATTAATCATAAATGTTTTTAATATTAAAATTAATTTACCAATTAACTTAAAACTATTAGAATAATATTGAAATATAAATAAGTTAAATTAAAACCAAAATTTTATGGAGAATATCTGAAGCATAATCGTGAGGAACGTTTACGCAGAAAATCGGCAATATAGAAACGTTTCCGAAATCGAAATAAGTAACAAAATCAGCAAAGATATTTTTTTGATACTTATTGATAACGTATCAGATAAAATTTTTGACATAATTACAAAAGAGTGATTCTACTTATTAAAATGATTTATGATTGATTTTATTGTTGTAGTGCTATTGCTGTGGAATAATGAAAATTCATACTTTTAATTATATCGTTTTGTACAGCAGGAAAATTTAAATACAAATTATTTTCTTGCACTTTCAATTCGAATTCTGAAATAGGTAAAAATTTAAACGGTATTTCTTGTATTTCTAATCTTACATTTTTTTTAAATAAACGATACAATTTTAAACGTTTGCTCAATAGAAAATCCAAAATCAAATAGTAGATTAAGATATCGATAAACGTATCAATGTCCGAAAAGATAATTTTTCGTTTCGCCCTTGTGGAGTTTGTGATTTTTGATAATATTTGATTATTCAAAGTAAATTTTAGTTTATCTTAATAATTATGTAACAATTAATTTTAATTGTAATTATTTTGAATTAAGAATTCTCGTGACAGAAACTATATACATATATAGAGTAATTTAAAGTATATAGAAAGCAATACTTTCAAATATTTTATTTAATTGATTGTTAATACGTAATTATATTATATTGTTTTATTTCTTACATTTATTAATTCGAACCTAAATTAAAAAATTGGGAGATGAAATAATATAATGGATTATCGATGTTCCAGAATGATGTATCGACAACTTCGATATATACCAAGGATTTAATTATTGTCAAGCGGTTATCATATGTAACTAGAATTTATCGGTGAAGCATGAATTTAATTTTAAGAAACGAAAGAATTTAGATAAATAAAGATATCTAAGTAGGTATCTCGTCGGTGAAATCAGAACCTTTGAACATACAAGAATCAGTATGGTTGTGTTAAGCAATCGCAGTGTACTTTTCGTGATATCGATTTTAAAAGAACTAACAAACAATATTTTCACATGAGAAACCATTTTTGTTCAATACATTTGAAATTGGAAAATCATTCTTAATATTTCATCAATAATCTTAATAATCATTCAAACGTATATAAAATAAATGCTTTGATGATAAAATTATAATTACTAGTACGAAATTAAACTTAATTGTATTTTATATTGGGTTAGATAAGTATTTTTAACAATTGTAAGTAACTCACAAATAAGATAAAATTTTATTTTGATTTCTAAATAAATATAACACGAAGTATATAAATGACATAATATCGTAACATACAAGAATGGATACTGATTTGAAGATCAAGAATCTGCAAAAGATTAGGAAATTTATGAAAACAACATTTATTCCCATAATATAATATAATATAATAAAGTAAAATGTCATAATATAACACTGTCAAAAGCATAAATAACAAGAAACATTTTAATAATGGGAGAGGTAGATATACCAAGCAAAATAAAGCTCAAAATCGAGGTGCAAGAGGGAGTATGAACAATTCATTCGTAATATTTTGACTCACATTGCAAAATTATAATTTTTAAATTTATCATCGAGTTATAATTAAAAGTAAATTTATTATTCTTAAAGAACAAAATAAATTCGTTTTTCATAGATGTTGCCATAGAACGGGCCAATAATCATTTCCTTTTCTCTGAAAGAGAAATGCTTTATTTATATCTCGTATATTTTCAATTTTTAAACCGAAAGTTATCTTAATTATAATTACGTTAACAATACATACCTATAGTTATAATATTTCAGCGAGTGCTTTATAGCTAAAAGTCAGAATATACAATCGTATCCTGTGATTTCTCGAATTTGATTGGTCGATAAAAAGTTAAAGATTGATCCCAACCGCGTGGTGCTGTATTATAATTCGTTAGATTGTTCACACTCGCTAATTTCGGTCCTTTGTATTCCTTATTTTCATACAGCTTATTACCTACAATTCACAAACGTATGATACCGATTTGAAATATATATATCTATTTCCTATTGATTTTTGAATGACTATCATATCGTTTACAAAGGAACGTAAGATTACCTAATACAAAATTATTCTCTTGAACATTATCAAATTCTTACTTCTTAAGGATGCAATTTCATTTTTTATAGTGTGATGAATTTAATAGAAATTGTTTATAATTTTATTAGATCCAATTAATCCATATCAAAGCATAAATAAAAGCATTAGTGAGAATATAGCACTATTGGTTAAAAAAAAGTACAAACTAGATAAAGGTAAAGCAAAAATAATAGAAGCACATGCGTGTTAACTTGCCTACATCCGGATAGACATCGCTAAATTTACATTCTGGTGAAGCACCGGGTAATAAGTTATCCAAAATCGGTGTATTGCGTAAATGCTTAATAGTGTCCAATATATCATCTTGCGAAGCAACCATCGAAAGTAACAACGACTTTGCTTGAACTGGCAATTCTGAATCCGTGTTAACGAACTTAAAGTCGCCATTTCTGTAAAACGTTTCCAATTCTTGCGAAGTTGCAGAACGTCGTCTATGAGTGTATTCATTCTCATACGTAAAGAATTCTTGATCGCCATCCATGATAGTCGGCGGTGCACCATTGCAACGATACATAGGCCGTTCCTGCGGATAATCTTCGATTTGCGAATCAGTATCTTCCGAATCTGTATATTCGGTATCGTCGGTAGAAACATATCCGTTCGTACGACGAGATTGAGGTTTCGTCGGTTCTTCGTAATCTTCTTGTTCGGACGGTCTGTTGGTGCGTAGAAAGATGATTTCAAATGACGACCATTGATAAAATAAATTCTAAATTGAAAAAGGTCAACAAATACTTGATATCTCTTACGCGTCTTGGAAATAATACTATGAAGGACACAGAATATGAACAATAATAAATTCAAAAGTCACGTTTGATCTCACCCTGCGTATTCTTCCGTTTCCTCCTGATATTTGGTAGTAGTTCTGGTTTCGAAAAATCTTGCAATGTCATTATCGATAGGACACTGTTGTACAATCGGAATGACCTTAGGACTGATCTGTTTGTATTGTAGGACCGGTCTACAAGTTTTTTCGAATTCCTGTATTAATTGTTTTACTGGGACTGGTGTATATTCGCTCTCTTCACTCTCTGAGCGAGGTGCACTATTAATACGTTGTTTATTCTTTACTTTGTCCTGGCCATTAGTTACATTTTGTAAATAGTTTTTGTCATGTCGTTGTTTCACGTTACTCTTGATATCTTTATTAGTAGCAGATTGCATAGTGTTAAACTTGCCAGGCAACGATTTATTATCATATCGTTTAGTGTTAGTCGATGGCATTGCACCATTTATGCCATTATTACCGCGTCGTCCATTAGCAGAGTCAAAAGCGGTGCGTCGTGATTTTTCCGTAACCGAGGATCGCGAAGTATCAATCGGAAAATCAACGTCTGTACCAACTGCTACTTCTCTTAAATAAATTTTCTTCACCTCGGTTGCACGGTGACATTCGTTAGTGTAACAGCATGATTGATTCCTGCCTGCAATAATTAACAAAAATTCGAAAGCAAGCAGATCAAGCGAGCATTACACGCATTACTGTATATTATATGTGTATATAATATATATCAAATTATTAACATGCATTAAATTCTATGATCTAATATTATTAGAAATAAATTATCTTTTATATAAGTCTGTGAAAAAGAAAGCAAAAGTAGCTTTTTCTTAGATTAACAAATTAGAATAATATTCACATCTAAAATTTCCATTAAAAAATGCATTCGATATCTTTCATAATATATATATACATATATGTTAGTAATCTTTAAGAAAAATTGTGCACTTTATGTGACGGATAAACTGTTATGAAATTGATAGTAATGGTAGATAATTTTATTTGTCCGATCGATCTAAGAAAGAATTTCCGCCTCGTTCTGATTAAATAACATCGATAGTGCTTGCCAATTAGAGCCGTGTAGGTTACTGAACTCTTACCGAAGCTTCTATTAGCGTTTCTAATATTGATCTCTATATCGAAAGACTATCAAATGTCTTTGGAATTCTACAGCTTTTCTACATCGTTACGACAAAATACAACAAAATTGACGATCTAGTTCAATCGAGTGAACCATACTTAAAAATATTCTTTAAAAATATTGCCATCGATTTCCTTATTTTTAAATCTTTGTATTATTTTACTTGAAATTTAAAAAGACTCATTTATGCAATTGAAGGAACTTACAAATACGAACTATTGCCAACTTGTTTTACAAACGAGATCATATGAGTATGATATATGTAATATAATTCCTGTACAATATATATATGCGTTTACATCATACACACCTGTTGCTGGTACGTTTGTACCATCTAAAGAGATATCTACTGTGAAGGGATTGTAAAACGGTTGGTCAATCGATGTAGGAGTCAATGAAGAAAACTTTGAACCGCCATTCATTTCCTAAAGAATAAAAAAGCGAATACCGTCAGTAAATTTGATGTTAACCACTCTGTTTAAGAAACGGAACCTACTAGTTTTTGAGAATAACCCATCGTTTTCGGTATACCATGAGAACTTGGAGTTTGCGGCTGATCTCTATCCACTACCCATTTCTCGGATCTTTTTCTACGTTTCGCAAAAATTTCAGCACCTGAAAATCGATCGTGGTGATCTTTTATCATAAAAGAAAACTTTCTTCGGGCAAAATCTACTACTTCTTATTTCATTGAAAGAATCTTAACTAATTTAATATAAAATCTATACCGCGGCCTCTTTGATTATTCAAATCTCGAACGATGTCAAAAAGCTTCTCAGGGTGCGATGGCATTGGCTCGATATTGACTTCTTCTCCTAGAGCTTGAATACCATGTATGTCCAAAACCTTCCCGTGTGGATTCATCATACATTTCAGAGGTACTTTGTCCTATTTACACAGTGACTATATAGTACGATTATGTAGCATCATGAAAATAACCACACACCTGACATTTTTAAAACTTCAGCTTGTTACCTTGTGCATAGAGGGTGGTTCCTCCTCTTCTTCGGTACCTATGAAATATTGCGGTAAATTTCGTACAATGGTTCGTCGATCATCATTCTCGATATCGATTTGATCGAGTATCATCCAAACATTAATCAATCGTATTATGATCGAATTCGCTGCTTACCATTACCATCGTGAATCCATTTCACGGATCGTTTCTTCCTATTTACGTACATCGATTGCCCTTTGCTCTTCATGTTCTTGACGTCGCTCAACGAAAGTGAAATTCGGCGAGCAAGCTCAACCTGATCCTCAACAGTAGGATGAGTCGGCGCGTAGAAGTAAGAAGAAGCAAACATCTTCCCTGAAAGAACAAATATTTTTTTTCAATCGCAGAAATCATGCAGGATTCAAAATATTTGAAAGCGTAGATATCGCGTACTGTTTTTCGCTTGTGGTAGCTCGCACGAATCCGAAGCAGGAGTAAGTAGCTTCTGCAAATTGATGGGAGTTGTCTCGCCGCTTTCCTACGAAAATACAAAATAATTGACGCGCAAAGATACAATAAATATTATTAAATTGTATTTATCTTTTTTGTACGAGTGTCGTGATTCGATTCGTAATTGCATCGTTCGCACGAGTATAAAAAAGACTTGTTGAAATTATACAATAGAAAGAAATTGTTCGATCGAACAACTCACCATGTCGATGTGTAGTATCTTCGAAGTTAGATTTTCGAGAAAATTTCTTTTAACAGGATCGTGCCTGTCGGAGGGCTTAAAACCGCGAGATCGTATTACAACATTGTCAGCGGAAATACTGCGTTGTAAATAATTCTTTTCCTGTAGTGTGCTATAGTTCAAACTGCACTTGTAATCGACATCCTTTAAGTTACCGCACGTTAAGCCGTACGATGCGGTGCTCAGAACGTTACGCTTAGTGTTATAATGTCTGCAGAAATGCAAAGCATTCGTTTCATGAGAACGAAGATCTTATTACGACTGGCACTGCTAAAATATGCAAACGGTATTCAAAATTTCGTCGTATTTTGATTTTATTTTATCGATATGCACGTATGGTTCAAATGAGCGAATGGTTTTTGAAATCGAGCGTAATTAATTACGATATAAAATCATATAGATTTTATAAATATAATTTTCATTTTTTGTAGGATACATAAGGATATGATATTGTATATGACTATTTCTTTTTTTATATCGAAGATACATCTTACGATTAACGACAGAACAAACAAGTTGTAATTAATAAATGTTATGAAGATACGCATTACGTACAATCCCTTGAAATCTATAACTTGTCTGTGGATAGAGAGAGAAAAAGAGGGAAGGGAGCATAGCAAAAGGCTGATGATAATTTTAAAAAAAGAAGAAAAATATCGCGAATACTTTAAAAGCGCGTATATCAAATTCCGTGGCCCTCGAAATTCATTATTTGTCAAGAAACCTTCATTTTGCAAGCCACTGTGGTGATAATAATAATAATAATAATAATAATAATAATAA
>JAITYT010000515.1:74024-87746 GCA_025433975.1 Liostenogaster flavolineata
ACGCGCTCACCATAATGATAACGACGGAGTCGACCAAGACGTTTTGCGAATCGATTTTATTCAAAATGCAATCTCGTCGGACGCTACGATTCTTGTGTTGTCTCTTAAGAAATTATTTTTTCAATATCATCGACTAGATTTTAGCTTCCTCGTGCTTCGAATATAGAAGTCGGCCTTTCATACGGAATGACGTAAATAAGATATTATCGGAAAGATTTTTTCGCAACATATGAAGAAAACTAAACGACTCGAAGATAACGAAGATCTCAATTTCTTCGAAAAGTCTTATTACGATAGGCGATCGGAAAAAATTCTTTCTACTACGATCGATGATCAAACGTCGAACTTTTTTCTAAATTGTTCTTGGTTGATATGGGCACTCATAGTTTATGGTACAGAATTGGAATTCGTGCAAACACTTTTTCTCATTCCTTTTATTGGCAATAACCTGGCATCGAAACAGCAACTTCCACGTGATGGGTAACATATAACCCGTTCTTCTCTATACATGTATATGTGAGTGAGGCGATCGCGTAACCGTATACTATGAAGTAAAATACCGATAATTTATTGCTCGAATTAACGGACCCTTTTCGAGATTTATTTGATTTAATACGTGCCTCAAGCAGCTACGACATAAGATTAAAAGACAACGATAGCTAGTCCTAACACGATCGTAAAATAAATCCATGGAATCCAGTCTGTACGTATTCCGTTGATCGAATTTTTGCGTATTAATACGTGTAGATATGAATGATGACGAAAACGATGCGAGCGAAAGAAAGAAACGACGCGTTCAATATAAGATGTAACATATTTAATGACGTTAGCAAAAAAAAAGGAGAAAAGAATGCAGATCGCGCAGAGTATATCGAGTTAAGTTTTACATTTTGGTGAAGTGAAATTTTTTCGGACGCAATATTTCGCATTAATCTTTCAAACGAAATCGAGAGCATCGCGTGCTAAACAAAAAGAATAAAATTTTCATTAGCAGCAACTTTTTTTTATAGCGTAAACGAATAACGCTACGGTGGTAAATTTTGTTCGCGTCGATAGGCTCCGACCTCTCGTTAAAGAACGTTTGGATCCGAAGAAGAACCACGATCCCGTTACGCATGATAGCAAAATGAAATCGCGTCAAGACGTGAGTATCAAGGATAGAGTGCTAGGGTGGATTTCTCAATTACCCGAGACTCCAGCGACTTTTATCGCTACTCAAGTTCGCTCTTCTAAAACGGCCTGCGCTGGTGGGAAACGATCTTTCTCGTCCTTCATTCTCGATCTCCTCTCTACTTCCTAACCTCTTTTTCGCCCCTCGACAGGCGCTCCTCTTCCTTCTCCTCCTTTTTCCGTACTATCTCTTTCCTTCGGGTCAGTACGGTGCCCCTCGTTCTAAATCACCCGACAGTGAGTTTTTATGGTGGCGCATCGTGTTCGAATTCAGCCGCGACTCGAAGTGGAATCATGAGAATCGCTCGATAGTTCATGATAAAATCGCGCGAGGGATGGAGTTCGACCTTTTACTGCCCCACGGTAGAGGCGATTCGAATTTTAAAACGTATCGTTATTGCATTATCCGTTGGAGCACGCTCCGATGTCACGTGGGTGCCGTTGTCGAATGAAATTGGTATAACCTTTTAGATTGGAGCACTCCGATCGGAATAATGATCGCAAAGTCGAGTTTCGACGAAGCGACGCGATCGTTTCTCTCGAAATTATTCGATGATCTTGGTCGAGCGTTTAATTCCTTGGGAAGAACGTCTCTATCGTATCGAAATAATCGACGATTTCGTACATTTTGCGGACGATAAAACGCGTTGAAAGAAGACGCAATTTTAGAATCGCCATTCGACGTAACCAGAAGCCTAGGAGTATGAGAGGCCGAGGTTCCATTCCCTAAAAAATAGAAACAGCCGCGGTACTAGTTGACCGATTTTAATCATAAAAACGTTCCGCGTACTCGTGGACGCGCGCGTGTGCGACGATGGAATGTTCTACAACGAGCCGAATGCGTTGTCGACGCGTAATGTCTTCCTTCCTGGCTCGACCGTGCCATACCCAGGGGATCCTTGCATCCTACAAGATAATAAATAATTTAGCATGGGGAAATGTTGCGAGTTGTGTTACCTGGTGGACTCGGAGTACGTAACGTTCCTACGCATCGCAACGTGGAACGTCCACGAGCGGATGCACGCGTAAACGCGTCTCTTCTTCGAACTCTACGCTCGCTCTCAACGTAAAAAAGCTCGTGGACTCGTTGCTAATTTATTCTCTACGTTTCGTAATCTCTGGCGTTGTCTACTTTCTAACATCAAAGATGTTTCGTTAGCCGAAAAGAATAATAAAATACGGTATGGAAAGGTAAAAATGTGTCGATGGAGAAAATACACGATAGGATAAAGAAATTGCACGAATGTTTAAGATTGTGTCGGAGGATCTCGTTATCGATAAAGAAAGCAACTTGATGAATGCGAGAACACGTATCGGTTCGAGCGTAACGGATTTTCTCGCGCGAGATCATCTCTACGCGTATCGATACATCGCGGCGGTATTCGGTACGTGCGAATGCATGCGATAAATCACATTCGATGTAGGCATCAGTACATTCAGTTGTCGTTACGAGCTTCATATCATCTTACCGCGATATTGCAATCTTGAAAAGTCTTTTCGAATCTTTCGAAAGATTACCGCGATGTAAAGAATGCACCTCGTTTAGAATATTTTCAAGATCCAAGTGCCGATGCCACGGGGAATTTTTCAATGAAGATCCTCGCGAAATAGAGCTGCGAATTTTATTTCTCGAAATGTTCGTCGTTCTCGAAAGTCGTCTAAGCTGTGTCAGAGAGGTGAAAATTATAACAGAGGGAAAATATGATATTTTTCAAGGTGTCCAAAGTCCTAGTTGAATCAATTTGGCTTTTCTATTAGGTGAAATAACGAAGAGAAAACAGTAGGAATGAGGTATGAACCGGAAATTGCAAGCATTATTCCGAAAAGTTGATGAATATGTTACGGGTAAATGAAAATTTTATTTTCAAACTCGATTGAATTTTCTGCTCGAAGAAACTAAGGATGTCAATCGTCGATGGTTAAACAAATGTTGATAATTTAATAAAATATTTCCTTTTAACGCGTGCATTAGGAAAAATTTGAATTTGTTGAATGCTAATTGGCATGCACGCCATTCAATTAATGCGTGAATCATCATCGAGACCTTGGAATCTAATATAATCGAGTCTTATGTTTTTTGGTCATGTAAAATGTGGGTTTTGTTAAATGACAAATGCGGACCAAATCTCGTCGAAAGCGACCTTAATGAGTGCGCAGAGACACCGGCTGCAAATCGTTCGCGATGCGTCTAACAAGTTGAAAACGTTTTGTTTGATGACGAAAATCGTGCGTTCATCTTCGTAGGCGTACCTTTACCGTGACGTACGAAGTATTACGACGGCTCGACGTGGAAGACTCGTGTCTATAATCTTGCTAATTTCTCATTGACTCTGTCAAATCGATAATCTGTTTTCAGAAATTAATAGATAAAAATTTAAATTAGCGATTGCATATTAGTTCCTTTAAATCGCAATGAAACGCGAGCATTTTACATAACGTTATACGCGAATTATTCTTTTTATTTCGAAGGAATTGTTGATATAATGGTATCAATTTTCAAATTTCAACGCGATTATATTGATATGCGTCGGCTTCCTTTTGATTTGGATGAACGCGCGAAGATATGAGCGCAAGATTATCCAACGATTCGAAATGTTGCTTTTGATATCGTATGTGTCACGGGCGCTGTTAAAAACTTCGTTCGACAGGATGCTCGAGACGTCACAACGCGAAATTCGCAATTAATTATTTTCTTCAAGGAAATGATCGCCTTCATCCTTATTTCTCGGCAATTGATTAAAGTTAGACAGGAGATAAGCGGAACATGGGTTGTAATAATATTGGTCGTATTCGAAGCTTGACATCGTCAAACACGAAACACGATATTATCGTTATTCTGTCGTTTCCGTGTTATTATAGAGACGCGGTGACTTGATTTTCCCGCGCGCCGTAATATCAGGTATTCTACCTGTTATAAAGGAAAATAGACATTTAAAGTTCATGTTTGTTGCGCATTTCTCGTAATTTCCCGCCGTGCGAACGAATCTGTTTTCTGTTTCTACGGTAACGGAATTTAAGAGTACACCGCGTTCGTTCACCTATATCAACGTGGTTCCTTTGCGAGCCTCCGACGCAGCCGCGTTAATATAATCTCTTACGGTCGAAAATATAAACGTAAGTATATAGATATTATAATTCGAAAAAAGTTTTTTTAACTATTCGTAACGATATCCTCTTGCTAACGTGGTACTTGTCGATATTTTTATTTCGTCGTTAAAATATTTCACGTTCGCTACGTAATTAAAGGCGTTTTTGGGAATAAGATTGAAATGGTAATGTTCACCGGTGCTTTTTCTCGTCTTCGTTTAATCGTTTTCTTCCTCTTAAAAGATCATAAGTATTTTATCTTCGCCGACTATCGCCAAGTACCCTGCATTAACAACGAGAATTTCCGTGAACTCGCTGCCTCGATACATAACAGTTTAACGAGACGACACCTGCGGCAGCTATTATAACATAATTATATATAGCGTATCAGCATAGAAACGGTGCGAGTATTCCGAATTTCTGCCGTAAGGCGTATCGTGCCGTAGGTTGGCGTTACAGTAACGCAAGCTATACTGAATAATACTGTAGAAAATAGACCACGGCAAACAAAGAATTTTCTCTTCGCACCTCCGATTTTTGTTCTCTCATTCGTAGCTCCTGATTATACGAATTTCTTCTGTCTGAAAGCAACCAACGATAATTTGTATCCGCGTTACGTGTCGACCTATATCTGATTCGGTCGGCAAGAGTCGCTTTGTTTTTAAAGCAACGAAAGTTAAAAAAATGACTTATTAATTTTCAGCTTAAAAAAACTATTAAAACAAAATATAAAAGAACTATTAAATCGCGAGTGTCGTACTAATTTCTCTTTCTTACCTTTCATTTCTTTAACAAAGAAAAAGCCGCCTACGTTCAAACGAATCTGTTATACTGTACAGTTCTTACGTAATTAGATAACGCGCAAAAATACGTGCGTAAAAAGTGGAGTAGTGGTAAACGAGCATAGAATTCGTGGAAGGGTCGTGACTTCTCTGTTTCCTTTTCTCTACTTTCTTCTCGTCGTCGTCGTCGTCGTCGTCGTCGTCGTCGTCGTGATCGTCGTCGTGTAGTACGGGTTTCTCTCGTTTGGTGGTAGCGCCGGTTCGTTTCGGAGGGAGGCGCGCGCGTTACGAAGCGTCAGTATTCCTCGGACCGTCGTGCTGTTCGTATCTAACCTTGATAAAGGAAAAAGTTAGAGAGAGAGAGAGAGAGAGAGAGCGAAAAGGGCAGCAGCACACGCTCGCCGCTTCGCTCGGTTACACTTAGACCTGTCACTTTCGACGACGCACCGAGAGTTTCCGTCGTCATCGACCGTTACTACTGCTTCCACCGCCGAGTACCGCGAGTAGTAGGCAGTGGTCGTGTCGTCTCGAACGTTTCGACGTGTGTTTCGGCGTGTTTCGGCACAAAGCATCAGTGAATCTTTCTGTGATGATGGATGGCGAATGTGGAGTATCGTCTTTGCTTAACCAGGACGGGCGATACGCCTTGCCCGTCGTCGTTTGGCTTCAAGCAAAGAAACGTGTTCGTTGACGTTGCACAGGTTGGTCTAGTTTTGATCGATCGATCGTTCGTACGAACATGGAAATTTCCGTTATGTTCCTCAGTTTTTGCATTTTCTTCTCTCTTAACAAGACGCCGATAAAATCGGTCATTCGTAAAACCATTTGCGAATTAATGACAAAACGATTAAAATTACTCTTTAATGATCGAAAATCGATGCATTTATGTTTCGTAGTACCACTCCTGAATCACGAATCGAACGATTTAGAGAATTCTCGTGTTTTCCTTATAGACATTCGAACCTGTCGCGTGTTGCGCGTCGAAACAAAGAATGCGCGTACCTGCAATTAGCGCGTTTTCTTTTTCGCATCGATTCCTTTATAAACGGTTACGACGATTACGAGAAGTTACGACCGTGTTCGATTTATCGGTTGCGATTGTGAGTTCGAAGTTGTGCGTTACGCGATATTAGACGAATCGACGAAATTACGATTCGTTCTACCTCTCGGAATCGTGAATATTGGTGGTGCCAGCTACGCGAGCCAAACGATCGCTCACGACGACAACGATAATATATCGCCTGGAATTTCGAGGTGCCGTCACGATCTTTATCGTTCCGTATTCGAAGTCCGAATTTTTTGGGATTCACGAGGGCGAGCGGACAGGCGGACGGGTAGCAGTCTTTGACAGTGACGCATCGGTAATGACTCCGAAGCATAGGTGGAAACGCGCTCGCGGAAAGCGTTGGAAGCCGTTTCGTGTTCGCGATTCGGTATTACGATATGCAAAAGTAGACAAGATGCTGCTTGACGTTTTTTTCTTTTTATTGTCTCTCGTTACCGCCAGCGTCAGCGTCGGTTCGCGTTATTTCCTGCAAATACAACAGAAAAAAGACGAAATAATTCCTCTTCTAAACGTCGATCTTCGATCCAACTTCTGTCAAACAATACCTATTCGTTACTGTTCGTTATTACTCATCGCGATTTATGCTTGTATCGGGGTGGAAAGGAGTCTCGTATTTGCAACGGTCCGGACGAGAAATAAAATTGTGAGCATCGAAACAACGAGGGAAACCCATAGAGAGCAGGGTGAAAGAACGAAAGGGAGAACGAGAGAAAGAAAGAGAGACCACTTATCGTTTAAGGTACACACGTGTGAGATTCCCTGTTCGTCGTTAGCTCGTACTTTAACGAAAGAAAAAATAAACGAGTAACAAGAGCGATGATAACAGTAGAGCGGTGATAGCAGTGGCAGCAGCAACGGTAGCGGTTGAATTTACGGAAAGAAGGAAAGCCACGACGTGGATGCGGCGGTGGCTTGCGCTATGCTAGCCGGAAATTGTTTACTTCTTTCATTCGTAACTCCTCGTTGTCACCCCTTACGGTGTTCCTACGTTCCACCGGCTGGTTAAACGAGCTACATTGTTATCGGTTACCACGGCGCCCGTAGTGACGCTGGAAAACCCGGTGGAAGGAGAAAACCACGGGAACGAAATAATCGATGATACGACTGGACGAGGTCCGCTGTTGAAAACTTTTATCTTCTTCGTTGTCGTCGTCGTCGTCGTCGTCGCCGCCGCCATCGCCGCCGTTGTGGATGACGTCGCAGCTCGACGTAAATGACAGTCGTCGTGGTCGTCACGGTAAGATGCCATTGTCGTCGCGATTGTAGCTAATATCGGCGCTACTGGTATCTCCTTCACCGTTTTGACGGATTACGTCGATACGTGCTACACTTGTTTTTTCCGAGTTTTCTATCCTTTTTCTCCGGATTCGACGGCGCTTCGTCGGGATTTAAGCCGATCAGTGAATCAAACAACCATTCGACGTAACCCCGGGTAGAATGGTCCTACGGATTTACCAACGGGGGATTGATAACCGCGAGGACGTGTCCCTTTCCCCCGGGAAATCAAGAATTACGCGTTTTTCAATTAAGCGCGAATGAGATTCTTCTCTCTCTCTCTCTCTCTCTTTCTCTCCTCGAAATTCGTTAAACAGGACTAGGAAGAGTCTAGATTGTTCGATCGGCGATTCGTCATCGTGTCCTGCTATCGTGAGGAAGGAACGCTTGTCAACGATCACCTTCTCATTTAGCGATTCATTGCGGAATTTGTCTTACGAATGAATTCCATGGATTCGAAAGGATAGATTTGTCGCGTCGAGTTGCGTTATTCTCTTGTCCTAGCGTAGGTAGAGTCATTTAATTCAAACGAACGTTAAAATGACGCTTCTTTTTCTGTGTAAAGATAGAAACGGAGGAAAGAATGCAAGACCGATTGAAGCGACAAAGATGCGTACGGTACGTGAAAGCAAAGAAAAACGAGAAGGGAAAGACAATAATGGTAAGGAGAAGAAGAGAGCCAGGAAGGCGGAAATATCTGTTCTTTGATTTATAGAGAAATCCAATGGGAGGAAATAATACTCCCTCTCCCTTTCCATATTCTTCGCTCGCTTCTGTGTATTAAAACGAGGTTATCCCAAATTGAGTGCATCGTTTCTAATTCGATGAATCCTCGTATATTACATCGAAGTCGATCGATTTCCAAGACGCGTTATTTTCATATCGTTGCGATATTGCATAATGATCTTTTCAAAGCGAGAGAAAGCAAGATAAATGGGAAGTGCAACGTTTATCGTTCGAGCTTTCATTGAAGATTCATTATTTCGTTCAATATTTATCGAGAGCCTCAAAAATTCACAAATTTCAAAAATTTATAAAAATCGAGTTAGATATCTACGATATTACGATATAAAAAGAACACATCTCTTTCTCCTCTCTCTTTCGAAGCGCGATTTCATTAGCAACGTTTCCCTGGATCATGACGTTCGTTACCAACTCGTCGTTTAGGAACTTTCCTTGGAGGTTTAGAATCGTACGCTCCGTTTTTTATTTGCTAAAAGAATTTATTCGGTTTGAGGGAACGTTATATCGACTTAACTGCGTCAAAGTGGAAGGACATTCGAGCCCTTTGTTCGTCGCTTTTCCCATAGCTGTTCAGGCGAGAGATACCGATGTGCAATAAACGGCGTCGACTTTAAAAGAGCTCGCGATGTTATCGTCAGCATTTCTTAAAATCGAACATTTCCAAGTGGAACTCCTCGATGATCGATTTTCCGTTAGATCTATCCTTTCTGGATGTTCGTTAACTCGAGAGGAATTTCTGGCGATCGATTTGCCTTTTCAATCGATCGACAGGGGCGCTTAGCAGCTTAAGCAATTCGCAAAATCGCGTGTCGTCGAGAGGATCGCGCGTAAAGCAGGGATCACAGACAGGTAGTGCGCAGACACAAGCGCGTGGTCACGAAATATCTAATTTTAGATCGCTTTTGTCTTCGTAGAACGCGGTTTTCTAAATTCTTATTAACGTTCACGCGGTTAGGAACGTTCCTTCGTAACAAAGCGGAATTTCTCTCTTTCTCCCCCCCCCCTCCCTCTCTCTCAAATTATTATCTGAACTCGATCGCGCATAAGCCGATACGCCTACGGTTTCCTAATTATTAATTATCCGTGCTTCAAAGAGAAAAAATTGAATACGTTGCGATAAACAACAGTCTTACATTCAAGATTTTTTCGAGATTTTCCACGTTTAATGAACAGCGAAACTTGTTCGGGCGTTATAAACGTCGAATGCAAAATTGTACGAATTAATTGACATCGATTCGCGAAGGTTCGATGAAAGACCCTCGACTTCATTGATAGATGCATCACACGACCGTGCATAAATAAAGTTCATAGAAATCGTTCGATATGTGTCGAGCACAATAAAGGTAGGAACGATGGAAGAAATTTGCTCCGAATTCATAGCTGGTTTCGTGCTTCGACAGCATCCGATATCGCAAAGGTTTTTTTGGCCTCTTATTCGACCTCGAATCCCGATGTACAGCAGCCGTACGAACTACAAGGAGAAGGTGGAGAGGGTGATGGAGATAGGAGGTTACTTTCACCGTTTGAATCCGGTCGAAATCTATTTTATCGACGATACGAAAGTTCTATCGTCGAACAAACTCTTCTCTTCGAGATCTCGCAAAATCCACTTTTTTTCTACTTGCCCTCTACTTTCACACTTCCTCGTCATCTTTCAAGTGTCAGATAATTAAAAGTTTGAATCAACGCGAAGCGAGGTCAACGCCAACTCTGTCTTGCTATTCTTTCGATTTCGCGAAACATGAATCCATATTTTCCATTCTCTCAGCTAATTATTTTCCTTTTTCACCAAGCATTTGCGTTTTCGTGATGCAGCAAAAACGCATCTGCTTCGCGCTTTTAATAAAACAATTGTGCATTGACAAAGCTTAAATAACGAACACACCTTCGTCTCGTTTCACGTCGTCGATACGAAAAATGAACTTTATAAACGCGCATCGGTTTCATCAACGAGTTTTATACAATTTATATAATTTCGCAAGATAATTTCCCAAGTTCTCAAAGAACGATAACGCCACAATATTTATGCGACAGTGTCTTTGATATTCGCGAAGATTTTCTAAAGAACGTTATCAAGTGTGACACGGTTAATTTCCATTCGATTTTCCACTTTTAATATTCGCGCGTGAAATAATTTGAAAATTTTCGCACGACGCTTGGCTTTTGTGTTCATTTTTAAAAGTGTCTCCCGATTCTCGAAAAAATAATTGCATCATCTTAACGTTTAACGATTCGAAAACGATGGAAAAGTCACGCAGCGAACGGAACGCGCGTAGAGTGCTGGCTACCACTAATTAAAATAACTGGCAAATCGTCCGTACGGTGAATGTAACGACGTGTTTCTTGGGTATCCGTGGCGTATTCGGAGCAACGTCGCGTCTGCTTCTACGCTCTTTACCAGCAGCGTTTTTCTCGATCCTCCCGAGCCTAGCGGATAAAAATTTCTCTCTCTCTCTCTCTCTCTCTCTCTCTCTCTCTCTCTCTTCGGAATCGAATATGGTGGCCGAGTCGTTGGGTTTTGTTCGTCGCGAATGAGGGACCGTGCCCGACATAACTTCCTGCCCCCACCCTCTTGGCTGGTGCACGTCGCTCTTTGTCAACGGTCGTAATTCCTGGGAAATTCGTGGAAGTGGCGTATCCGCTCGAAACGCGATAAGAGGGCGATGCGTATGTGCGTGAGCTTGTTTATGCTCAAAAGTAAGCGCGCACTCGAAAATACGAATACGGATGAGGTGCGTGTACGACATGCTTACACGTATTCTTGCGTATTTCTACGTGGGTCGACGCCACACAGCGAAGGGTCGATAGAACGAGATAGTAGCGGGTGAGATGGAGAAAGGAGATCGAACGAAATTGGGACGGCTAGTGGGAAGGAGGAGGGAGATGGAGGAGAAATAACAAGAGAGAAGGAATGGAGAGGCAGTAGCTAGCGCAGGGGCTGAAGTGGGCATGAACCACGCCTTGAGTAAGGAACAATAAAAAGAAAGGAAAGCGATGCGTAATTCTTAGCGATGTACCCGCGTATCACTGGAAAGGAAAAAGGAAATAGTAGAAAAAGGAGAGGTTGGAGAAACCTATGAATGGATTTCTAGTTATGTGGAAAAACCATTAAAACGTTTGCTCACTCTCGAAGAAATTAATTCCGATTGCCGTTATCGCGGCCGGCTTGAAAAAGAGACGGATAACGAGGAGTGAGAAAAGGAGAAGAAGGAAGAGAGAGAGAGAGAGAGAGAGAGAGAGAGAGAGAGAGAGAGAAAGGTTGTCGAGTTTAGCCAGGAAAAGTAGAAGAGGGGAGCCCACCATTATCGCCACCGCATTTTCCACGACGGTAGAAAGGTCCGGAGAAGTGACAGAGAAAGCACAGGGTGCTTTTCTTTTTGTACGGATTCGTAGAGAGAGGGTTGAGACTAGAACGAGCCCGTTGCAATTTTTTTTTCCGTTTTTCCAGCGTTCTTCCTTTCTTTCTATCGTTCTTTCGTTCTTCTTCGTCGCTCTTGATTCAGTTTAGTCTCGCGTGCTACGACGAAATAATCCTCCTTCTCTCTTCCGCTTCCATTTCTTCTTTTCTTTTCTTCTCATCCCAGGTCGGATATGACTGCTACGAGTGGGGAAGGAAAGAAAAGGGATGATACGATACCAGTCGATCCGTGTGATCGCTTTCCGTTGACGCGATCGATATTCTGTCTTTTTGCGAGGTTCGAAAGAGCCGAACGAGGCATCGTCCTTGGATTCTCTTTTCCTATTTTCAGCTTCCCTTCTCTCCGTCGTTATTTTTCTACCCTTTTTCGTTTCGTGGTTATGGTAATGCGACTGGTTAACGGAGTTCTAATGGGTTAACGTTGGTCAAATAGGGAGGACGAATGCGCTAGTTGACCTACGAAAATTTCGAGCGACGGCCTGCTGCGCCAGCTTCTTTTGAAGCAATTTCATCGCTCCGCATAACGAAGGCCCTTTCTCTCTCCTCGCTTTTCATCCCCGAGGATGCAAAGATGCTTTTCAAATGGCACCGATCGCAATCGTTCCGGACAAGGGGCACATTTATGCAATAAAATTCACATACTTGCATTTATTTATTATATCGCTATTCGTTTCTCAGGCGATTTCTTTGGTTCTGTCCTTTCGAATCGCGTCGTTATTTCCTTGTTAATTAACTGGAGCAGCGATGAGAAGCGAGAAAGTGAGAGGATGGAGGGAATCTAGCAGTAGGAATGAAAGGAAAGTTAAAGCTGCATGGTTGGGATATTAAACGAAAAATTTACTTCTATCTCTCTCTTGCTCTTTACTTTACGTACACGCACACGCGCGCGCGCGCGTATACAAGCCATTCGATCGAAATTGTTGCGTTCGAGTCCAACGAAGCAACGTTGAAATTTCTTGCCTAAAAGTTTACGAAGGTGTGTCGTCGTTCTAAGCATCTGCCGGCTTCTTAACTGGCTATTCGGATCCACGGATTTCCTAAAGTTTTCATTCCGCATGCATTTCGTGAGTGCGTCGCCATCGAAAATCGCTCATATATCATTTGAAGATTTTTCTCTGTATCGCCGGCGGCTATGTTGACGCGTAACGCGTTCTCGATGAGCGCGAGAACCAGATCTCTGTGATCGTTTCGTTCGAACGAAAACCGAAGAATCTCTTTCTCCTTCTCCGTCTCCCCTTCTTCGTTTCTTCCAGCCTTCCACTCCTTCTTCGGTTCGATGGGGAACACCGTTCGGGGAATAGTCGAAACAATTTTTTCTATCTCATTCCCAATTTATATTTGTATGCATTCATGTAAAATGGCACTCTCGTGTAATTTTATTACGAAATTTATAAGTTTCTGACACGTGAGTTCAGTTCGCGTGCTAAAAAGAACGTTTTTTATTCACGTTTCGTTAGAATAAAAAAAAATACGTCCATAATATAGACGAAAGAATCGACGCTGATGACGCGCGACGCGCATCGTGAATTTAGAAATTTTATCGACGAAGGCGTAACCGCGACAGCGACGGTAGAGGCAACGCGGACTGCAGAGCTATTGTTTAATATCAAAGAGCAATAAAAATTCGTGACGGTGTGCATTGAATATATCTGTACATACAGCGAACAATAAGAGGTAAACGAATTTTCATTCGTATATGTATCATTCCCGAAGTTATCGGTCACGATCGATCATGTAGCTAGCCATTTAAAACAAATCTGATAGTGGCTGTCTCTCTTTCTCTTTTCCTGGCACACTTCATTCGCTCTTTCTCTTTCGTTCTCTGCAATGAATTCATCTAATTCGGCTCTCTTTTCTCTTTAACTTTTCGTCTGTTCCGCAGAACGAGTTCCGTATTCCGATGTCGAACCATCCGCCTGCCTGACACTCCAACTGCCGCCCATAAAAATGGCCTGGTGACGATCCAGCCTGGTAAACAACCGGGTGGCGAACCTTTTGTTTTTCGCGCTCACCCTCCCGAAATCGAACGTTTTCGATTGAAATCTGGATCGTCCGTCGAGAACGTTTCTGCGACTCGACAGCTCTCCAACTCCCGTTAAACTTTTCAACCTCTAGTATTCTCTCCAATTTTTCCCTCTCGTTCCCTATCTTTCGTATTTCCTCTCTCTCTCTCTCTCTCT
>JAITYT010000515.1:112777-123582 GCA_025433975.1 Liostenogaster flavolineata
ACACCACGCTAGGAATGCCTTTGACTGGCTATATTTATATAAACATGCAGGCTTATTTATTAGCCGCCTATGACATCGAATTCAGTCGTCCATCTTTCTATATTCTATATTCTATAAAACGGCCAGAATTGGCCAAGAGAAAGGGAATTGTCTTTCATCATGATAACGCCAGGCCACATATAATACATCTTTGACGACCCGGCAAAAGCTGAGAGAGCTTGGCTGGGATGTTTTGATGCATCTACTATTATATCGCCCGGATTTAACACCCTCGGATTACTATTTGTTTCGGTCTCTACAAAATTCTCTTAATGGTATACAATTGACGTCAAAAGAAGACTGTGAAAATCACCTATCTCGGTTTATCGCCAAAAAAACCCAAAAATTTTACACCGATGGAATAATGGTTCTACCCCAAAAATGGCAAAAAGTTATAATAGATCAAAATGACATATACTTGATTCGGTAAAGTTCATTCAAACATAAGAAAAATGTTGTGTGAAATTTAGTGCTAAAACGCGCAATACTTATTCCTAACTTAACATATAGTTGTGGCATAATCGATATATTAAATGTCTTAAATTGCATCGCATTGTAAGATTGCGAGAAACCGACCACACAGCGTTAAACCAAATTCATTAATTCTCTCTCATTTTCTCTTTCTGTTACACACGCACACATAAACACACACACACACACGCACACGCACACGCACAGCCATCCTTCCCCTTTTTCTTGCACCTATTCGTGATCTCTTTCTATCCATATCCGTGTTTCTGCGTAACACGGTAATCAAGGGTCGCCCCTCGTTCTCTTCCGGCTTGTCGATTTTACTTGCATTGCAGCCATTAAACAATGCGATTCGCGATTCCAACCAACCGATAAATTAATTTTCCGGCATCGTTAGTACCATAATGAGTTCGTCGGCTATAATTCCTCCGGCAATCGCGCGGTGGTACGATGTCAATTTTATATATAATATATTTATATACGCGTATGTTGGCGTCTGCGCGGTGGTACGTATGTGCGTACGCGCATGCACATCTGCGTCGTTTCTCTACGTATATAATTTATTCGTATATATACGCAATCTTTTCGAATGAATTTGAACATTCATAACCGCAGACTGACTTCAGAACTGTGACATAACTTCAGAACTGCAAATATCTGTCACGGACGATTTTCTGCTTGGTTTTGCATCATTAATTGCAATCGTTTGGATTTCCGATCCTGACGACGACAACGGTAACAATGATCGAAACAATCGCCCTTCCAATTTTTTTAAATACTATTATTTAATAATTTATAATGTTATGTAACGCTTGTATTAATCCGATGCGTTTAATGAATTCGTGTCGTAAGAAATGTGATTACAAAGTAGCGGATGGATGACTAGAGTTGCAGGGAAAGTGAAGAGGAAGAGAGATCAAAGGAACCGTGTAATTTACTGCTAGGTCTCTATGTCATTACTGCAACGACGAGCTTTACCACGCTCCTTTCTTACTTATACACACACGCGTGCGCGGAGCAAATACCGTGGCCTCAAGATCGACTTCGATCCATCGAGCAGTGTTGGATACGTGAGTCCCTGGACGACGTGTTAGAATCGCCCAGAGGCTCCGTGGTACCGAGATGATCTTCATACGTCAGTCGTGTCAGCCACGGAATCGACTTGCGAGTTCGATCCTCCAGTAACATCCTCGTGGTCGACGCACTCGTTATGATGACACAACAAGAGATAATAATGTCTCGAGTTCCGCGCGGTCGCAGACCAAACCCAGAGCAAAGACAGAAGCGAGCGACTCTCGGAGGTAGGAAACATATCGATGAATAAGAGGGGAAAAAAGCTGCTGGACTCTCATAGACGCTCGCTGCTGTCACGGCTACGATACAGAATGCTATTACTGATCAACTCGGTGACATAGGTCGTTTCCTAATTAGGGTCAGGATCGCCAGTTATCTTTAAGATGACGAAGGAATATCGGAAATGTTCCGATGTATGACGAATGGTAAGTGATACATTGACTGTGGAACTCGTGAATCACTCCAGATAATCACTTGGACTGTGGAACTCGTAGATTGTTCCAAACAGTCATAAAGAGATAGCGCGAACGAGAATGGAAAGGGTGTCGCCCGTAGATGAGATACCTTCAATTTTAGATTTGAAATTAAAAATTCACTATACCTTACGATTCGTTGACTGTTCTATAGTCAACCCTAACACTAGGCTCACGTATATCTCCGTAGATTGATATAGATGGGAACTAGAAAAAGAACGCTAGGTTATTAATACCAGGCTCGCGAGTTACTTGGTTAAGGAACGAAGTGCGAAATCGTTGAGTAAAATGAAACTACTTTGTCAATGGTGATAAAAGAGCTCTCATTTATTTTACTGCAGCTCTTTTATAAGGGTCTCATTGTCGGTGGTGGGGTTATCGCTAGGCAGGGCCGTCGATACGTAGGGCAGACGATGAGCAATGCCTGAATGTATGGGGGTGCTGTTATCTGTCGCCTGACACTGCCAAGAGGAGTTTGTTTCCAAAAATAAGGAAGGTTAGAGCTTTCATCCACCGCTGCTATAGCGAAGCCAGTAGTAAAGTCGTCGGTATTAAGCCAATTAAGTTGATGCATGACCGGGAAACTTTTTCTTTGTGTACGTACATGTGTAGAAACACATGAAATGCACACGCGGTAGAACGATCAATTTCGCTTCATCTTGCGCTTTCTCTCGCTCGTAACTTTTCTTCGCTGTCGGCTGTACATTCACGAACGAGCAAGTCCGCGCCTACGAATCATCACACGGTACTGCACTCTTTCGAATTTGTCGGTGTAAGCTCGTCTTACCGTTCTGTATTTCGTCCTTTCTTTCTTTTGCTTTCTCTTCGTGACCCTCCATAATTTTTCACACTTTCGTCCATTTGGCTTGACTCTATTTTCTCCTCCTCTTTTTTCCCCCTTTTTTCATAACGTAGTAGTAATAGTGGCAGTAGTAGTAGTAGTTCCTTCGAAAACGACCTATGGTCGACGTGAACTAACGATGATTTTTTTATTAAGCCAGGAGAACAATTTCGTGTTTTCGTAATTTCGTGGTCGTCCGTAGCATACCACGCTTGACTCTCTTCAAATCATTTATATTAATATTTATTATTTTCTATCCTTCCATTTTGGCTCATCGTTCGTTACTTTAACTTCGTTTTATTTTCGCGCGAAACGAGTTGACAAATTCGATGGTTGTTCTTCGTTTTGGAAATGCTCCGAATTTACCGAGGTCCATGGCAAAATAAGAGCACTTTAGATGAAAAACATTTGAGATCAAAGGAAGAAATCTGCTTTCTTTTGAACGTTTGAGTAATTTTGTCGGAAGGATAATGAGTTAAGGCGAGCTGTTACAGCCGCGCGCTACGCGTCAAGCGTCCGTGGCCTGACATCTGGTCTCCATAAAGCCGAAGGGACAGATCCTTCAGAGAAAGGAGTTGAATGAAGGTTTCCAGTCGCATTTCCACACTAGTAATGCGATATTTTCGTACGCGACTTTATATTAGCAATAAATTATGACTTCCCACAAAAAGCTTGGAACGCCAACCGAACCCGACAAGCTAACGGGTCCGTTTCAGCTCTTCTCCTGTCTCATCAAGGCAATTCTTCGTTTTATTTAATAACTCCTATCTCTTGCCCCTAACCTATTTCGTTCCTTCTCAGAAGCTGCTATGGATGTTGTCACCACGGTCGAGCTCAGACATGGATTCCTTTTCCAATTCTCCCAAGCATATCACAACGGCTGATAAATTCCCGGTCTAAAAATAATGCCCGATAATGCAAAATAAAGCCTACACGTTCCTTTGATATCTTTAGAATGTCAGCTATCTCTTGCATATTCATTTTCCAGAACAATTTTGTGCACATTTTTGATGTTTTCTGATATAACCACTTCTTTTGGGCGATCAGAGCGTGCCGCATCAGCGGTGTTCGTATGACCACGTTTAAATTCAGCAAATCAGTTAATAATGGTCGATTTACCTGGTGCAGAATTCGGATAACACTTATCAAATCAAGTTTTTGTTTTAACGGTGTTTTCCCCCATTAAAAAGCAATGTTTTATCAGCTCATGAAATTCTTTTGTTTCGCTAAAACCACTGTAACTTTTGAACCAAACGTCAGATCGTCATGAAATTGTTACAGCTGTATTTTGAAGGTTAGTACTTTCTTAACAAATCTTAAATTTGTATTTGTGGCGTCATCTGTCAGCCAGATAGGAAACTTATCAGCCGATGTATTACATAGTCTTTTTCACCATGGTCGAACTCAGACGTAGGCCTTTTCCCCATTTATCGAACATATTATTGATATACATTTGTAGCCGCTCCAAGCAGTAGCTAACCATTGTGTAGGATTTCCATTTCTCTATCTCGGATGAGCCTTCAAGATATAGGACATCCAATTAGGAAATGGCTAATGAAAACAACTCTTTAATTAAACTACAGATTTAATATAATATAAAATACAACTAAACCTCCTTCATCGAGTGTCGCCACGGAGCTGTCGCACGGAACTGCTCTTCTCGCATTCTTTCAAAGCATGCACATGCACACGCACGCATCTCTCGTCACTTCACAAGCACTTGAACGATCGTCGCCCAAACATCTGACATCGATTCGCTCTCACTTTTCAGCGCTTGCACTCACTCGCTCACTTTTTCCTTGATCCTACAATTGTACATCCAAATATACGGGATTCAGCCAATTCCTACGTGTTTGAACCCATCCTCATTGTCACAAAATCGTGCATACTCGCAGTGCGATCAAAAATAAAGATTTCTAAAGAATTGAACTTTCTCGTATTGTCAAATAAAAGTTTTGGTGAATGCATTCCGTAGGTAGAAATTATCAAATGGCTAATGAACTGTATTATATGTTATGAATTTATAAGCAAAACGAGCGATAGGTATTCTTCTCGACAAAACGAATGCGATACGAACGAGCAACGAACGAAACACAAAACGAGTGACTTTGACGATCGCTGTGGGAATACAGGTACAAGAAACGAGGCGTTGATACGAAAAGATCGATTCGCTGTAGCTGCTACAGACTCATTAACAAAGCTAGCTAGTCATTAATAATGCTGGTATTGTTCGAAATTGATGTTATTAGTTTGCTAACTTAATTACGATTACCGCAAAGTCGCTGTAGAGTTCCATCCATATTTGTTTTCTACGTACCGTGATTTCGAATCCACTGATCGATGATCTAGTCTCATTCGTTCCATATCTGTCTTCTTGCGTTCGATCTACAGTTCTGTATGGCTAATCGAGTGCCGTATCTCTTTTTCCAGATCAATGTTTTCTGCGATGGCTCGAATCGACCTCGGGATAAAACAAATAAGTACCTAACGTGATATCGCTTCATTCGACTCTCGCCATTTATAACTTTTATCCGATACTCTGGGGGGTGTCCGACTTTTTCAAGAACGTTTTCGCTAAAAGGACCCACGATTCTTGGTACGACTACTGTCGACCGCGTGTCGTGGGCGTTTCCTAAACCTACAGTTCGGTATCCTACAGTTAATAGGACGAAGAAACGAACGAATGGAAAGGTCGAATCGATTGCGAGTACGATAGATAGAACGCGACACGTTAGATAGTCGAGTGCGTTCTATTAAACCGTCGTGTCGGTATTCTTATCATCGCGCAGGAACGAATAGAATGAAAAGCGACTACTGCGGCGATCTTTCTCGATCTGATTTCAGGTGAATTCAGTACGCCTATCTGCGCGTCACTTCCGGTTAGTTAACCTCGTTCAATGCACGACTCGGCCTCGAATCGAACGAGATACGCGCCGAGATTGCGCGTAACGTGTCTTGTAGTTACATCCGTGGCTGTCTGCGTTGTTTCTTACTCTTTCGAAGAAGAGAGGAATGAGGAGTGGCTCCGTTTATCACCGAAATAGAAGACGGTCTATTCGAAAAATTTTCTCGACGTCGATCAACGATAAAAGTCGAGTTCTTCGACAAATTTTTGGGCAGTTTCGTCGTCCTTACACTTTTACTACAGCTCCGTCGATTTACATTCGGCAGTTTGTTTCGAGAATCCTGCACGTATTCTGCACGGATAAAGAACTGTTCCTCTCGGAGTCTCACGTAAGACATTCGAGAACTATTCGCATGGAAATTATTACAGCGGACACGGACTTCTTCGTCCGTGGATACGATATATCGACGAAAATTATGTTCTCGATCTATTTACTTGGCGCATCGTTGAAAAGCGCGTCATCGGAAAACTCTCGTACTTCGTCCATCCAAATTCACAACGAAACGCTTTGCTTCCCTCTTTGATCTCAAAGCGAGGGACTATCGATCCAAATTCGACGAACGTAACTAGGCGTGATTCGAACAACTCCGTTCTTACAATCCTTCGTTAAAATCGTTTGACGGTAGAATATTCCACGCGTGGTTTTTTCGAATATTTTTTTACTTCACAACTTTTTCCCCCTTTTATTTCTACCATTCGATTCGCTTTCGAGGATCACTCGAAACTTTTGCCATTTTTTTCGTTCCCTTTTCTTTTTCTCGGCGAGCGAGTAGCGCTATTAGTGGATCCTAGGGGGGACCATAGGGCGAACCGTAGGGCGGACCGCGGGACGAGTTTTCCCAGTCCAACGACTGGTGGCGGGAATTAATATGGCTTTGCGAGCGAATCGAGGAACCACGGCCACCACCGCAGCGGAAACATCCGTGTGCAGCCCCACGCTTCTCCTAAGAATTTATGTTTCGCGGCAATTAAGCTAAAACGAGCGGTTTACATGGCGTCCTCGGCATCGCCAGACTCCTCGCACTCTACCACCTCTACCCGATAACCGATCGATTCGTAGAGAACGAAGGCACGCGCGCACCATCACGGCTGCCATCGCCGGCGCTACGCCGGTGTCACGGGGAAGATTCAAAATTCTATTTTTAATCGACTCGGTGACATTAATTGTCCTCCAACAATGATCAGGATCGCCTGTTCTCCCTTAGATAATGAAGTTTTTAGAAAAAGGCTAGCGCGAACGAGATTAGAAAGGGGTATTGCCCGTAAGTGAGATACCTTCAAATTTCGATCGCGACTATATGGATGGTGAACGATTCGTTGACTCTCCGTTTGTCGACCTTATCGCTAGCCTCATGTATATCCCCGCAGGTTGATACGGGTGGGAACTAGGAAAAGAACGCTTATTAACGCAAAGCTCGCGAGTTACTTATTTAAAGAAGCGCGAAATCGTTGAGTGGAAAATAAACTACTCTTATCAACGGTGGAATAAGAAGAACTATTTTTATTTTCGCTGGGCCTTTCCGTATATACTATAGGCCTTACATTTCAAGTGGTGGGGCTGTCCCTAGGCAGGGTTGCCGATGCGTAGGGCAGGCGATAACCAGTGCCAAAAATGACCAAGGTGGCCGTTATCGGTCGCCTGACACCGGATCCGACTCCACGTAAAAACATGGCCGATACGATTTAGTATTTGGCTCGTCTCTCTTTCTTTTTCTCTTTCTCTCTTTTTTATCTGTACTTACCTGGGACTCGATTGTTCTCCTTATTAACTCTTTCCTTTTCTTTCCATCTCTTCTGATCGAGAAAATTTGTTGGAGAATTTCTTCTTAGTCTACCGAGAAGAGCGTAATATGACTCGAGAATATCTACCCGTATCTGGCGAGTTCGGATATTACTTCGAGTTTCGTCGAGATGCAAAAGTCGTTGTTGTGCGATGCGAATCGGTCTACCTGGAACGAGGAAGACGAAAGATTGTTTTCTTCAAATTTGAATCGTCGATTCATGACTGGTATAATTTGAATGTTCTCTCGTTCAACGAGATTAGATTTAACGAGAAGGAGAAGCGCGGTGCGACGTAAGGAGCCTTATCATCGTTGGGTCCTTACGAAAGGATAGTACGATGTCGATAGAATCTATCGTATTGACGGATGGATTCTGTTTGCTACCGCACGTTTCGAGAGCGATTCGATCACGGCGAACAGAACGTCATCGTTCGAACAACGAACATTTAAATAGGTCAAACTTTTTTTAAAAAATTTTATCGATTAAATTTTATGCGCGACGAATTGGTTCTAGCTCGGCGCTCAACTTCTTGCAATTGATCGATTCAAATCAAAGAGCGAAAACTCGGTCAAAATACGTTATTACGATCGTTACTGCTCTGTCGATTAAATAAATATCGGTATTAACTGCATTAAGATGAATCGTAAAGAAAAGGTAAGCGTACCAGTTCGATTCGATGGATAGCAAATTTCCGAAAAAAGAACGTCCAATTTTTTAAAAATCGAACGATCACTCGACAATGCCATTCGCACAAATGTCGAACGAATTATACGACGAAGTGGAATGGAGATCGCGATCAACTAATAATTTCGATGGTAAGCAAGGAGAAACGTTGTCTGAAAGAAAATGTTCGTTAGACCTTAAAACGGTACGTCGTGTATCAAGGAACGTACTTCAATGACCAACCGAATGTTTTCCGAAACATTCGAAGAAAAAATATCAAAGTCGGAAGTGGTGTAGCTTAAATCTTCTAAAGGGAATCAAGAGTCACGCTTGATCCTCCTTCAGAGAGAAAAGAGCATGTCTAACTGTTCGCAAAGAATTCCAAGTAGGTCGAGCTGACGTAGTTCGCAAGACAAACATTAATATCAGAGCGTCTCAGCGTTACATCTCCGCTATATCCACTTTGGAATTCTTACGTTATATCGAAAAAGAGAAAAAAAGGAAATCCAAGCGACTGCCGCGTTTCCCTTTCTTTACTACCTTGATATTACTGACACGAAACGCTACTCTTGTGATCTCGTAATAAAATTTCCTACCTTCTTAGTTCTTCTCTTTCATCCGAGCTCCTCCATCGACTACCGTCTTCCTTTTCATTTTTTTTTCTTTTCGATATATTTCTGTCATTTTTCTTTCTTTCTTTTTTATCTATTTCTTTTATCCTTTCGTTAGCGTCAGATTTACACGAAGAACGTTGAGAATCTTTTATCATACATCGGTATTGTAGGAACATAAAACTGAACATGTGAGTGCAAGCGCTGAAAAATGAGAGCGAATCGAATGGGCATCGATGCCAGATGTTTGGGCAGCAATTGCCGAAGTTCTTTTGAGTGACGAGGGATGCGTACGTGTACGTATGCGTGTGCGTGCCTAGAATGAATGTAGAAAAGAGCGTGGAAGAGAGTAGTTCCGTGACGACATTCGATGAAGGATGTTTAGATGTATTTCGTGTAATATTAAATCTTTAGTTTAAGAAAAGAGTTGTTTTTCCATTAACCATTCCTAAGTGGATTTCCTATATTTTGGAGATTCGTCTGGAATAGAAAAATGGGAATCCTACAGTATTATTATAACCCGTCTTCTTTCGTACTTTATCGCTTCGTTGTCGCGCGATTTTAATTCTCTCTATCCCTCTTCTTTCTCTTTACCTCCCCCCCTCTCTTGTTTTCTCTCTTGGTCTCTCGAGGTAAATTGAACTTTACAAGCGTGAGTTCGTAAAAACTTCTTCCAGCCGTGTGATCTAAAGCAGCGAAGCGGAAGCTAAATGGGAATCGTTGAATTCAAACGTTATTTCAAACGACTCTGTGGAAATCTTCTATTCTTCTCGATAACGATACAATTTTTTCGACAAGCATTAGCGGATCGTTCACAATTGATTAATATTAATAAATACACGAGCAGTATCGAATTTCTCTGTTTCTTTTTCTCTACTTTATTTTTCTCTGCTTTTCCATGTAAATTATCTTTATATACTTCTATATGACAACGCGTCTCGTATTTTTTCGAGTATCAAGCGCTTATGATAATTTGTATTAATAAAGAGGTTAAAAAAATAAAAGATGGAATAAAACGTGGAGAAACTGTATCGCGACGCAGTGAGCTTCTAGTAGTAAAGGTATGATGAGCTATGGTCGACGGTCAGTTGTGACGGACTAAAAAGTTTCCCGTACGGTAGTAAAGTAGCGGGTTATGGCCGCACTGTAGCGGTCGCATCTCCTGTGGTCGGCAAGTTGCAGGTGTTCGGCGAGTCGCTGGTGCATTGATGGATTGATATTCTTACGTCCGGATAAAATTATCGCGCAGACTGGACTGCTTTGTGTCGAATCGATGAAATTCGATGGAACTCGCTGACGAGACAATTCGCCATGCGATATCACGATGCCGTGAATGTACAGCCGTTGGAGTACAATGGACATCCATCAAACGATTGTAAAATATAAAAACCTTGGGAAACGCAAAAATTAATCATTTCACGAAACAAAAGTGGACTGTTAATTAAAAACTAATTTACCATGGCAACTGACTAATCTACCAACGGAAGTACGATACTATGGTCTCGCAAGCGTGAAAACAATTTTCAAGAGAATCTAGCGCGGATAGAAAACAGGTAAAATTATAACTGGTACGTTTGCCGAAGTATATGCTCCAAATCGCTTTTAAACGCACGACTCAATTACAATTTACATGTTCTATTGAAGTTCGCGATACGATTTACCTATCGAAATGTTGTCGGTAGTTCCGATCGCTTTGGAGACGCCGTAAATCCTTGACTCGACTCAACAGATTCTCGATTCCGTAATCCCTAACTTGGACTCGCTATCGTGTCGATCTCGTTAATCGCATCTGTGCGAATCGATGCGATGTCGCGGTATTCACGATTTATACGCACACTCGTAAACCTACGCTTATAAGCTGCATCTTTACGAAGGAATCATAAAAGTACAGATGCGAAGAAGGAACGATAACGAGAGAGAGAGAGAGAGAGAGAGAGAGAGAGAGA
>JAITYT010000519.1:55601-73815 GCA_025433975.1 Liostenogaster flavolineata
ACCGATCGACCGTCGTTAGGATAACGTACGCAACGCGTGGACCTTTTGCGGGTCGTGGAGTAGCCAACTCGTACCGGACCGGTATGTTTTTCGTAAATAGCACGGAGACCGGAGCATGGGTTCGTTTCGCGATGGGGAGCTGTCGAACGATGAGTCGCCTGGGGGGCCGTAATGACGCGAACTTGGGGAGATACGTGGAAAAAATTTGATTGCAAAGAGAAACGAGCTGCTCGACCATTCGTTTTCATCCGGTAGCTAAGGTTCGATCGCGTTCTGATGGTTGGCTGATAAGAGAACGCCCATGATGATGTATGTCGCGTGGTCGATGTGGAAATATTGGGGATTACTCGTAAATTTTGGAAAATTGCTAGGGAGAGAAGAAGGGAGAAAGAAAGAGGGAGGGAGGGAGAGAGAGAAGAGGGAGGGTCAGGCAGATCGAAAGAAAGAGAAAATGTTTAAATTCCTATTTTATATCGAAGACAAATATCGTAAGTCGGTCTAAAAATGTTTATCGAAGATACCATTGTCGTTGTTATTATGTTTTCCATGGTTAAATATAAGAATAGAAATATATCGAAATATCAATATACCGAAGTATTCGATCCTGTGCTTTTGTTAAATCGAACGGAAAGTTTTGAAAGTTGGACTTCGTAATTAGTGTGTCGACAAGACACGTAATATAAAACGAAAGTAAGACATATCAAAAACGAAAAATTTACTGTATACAATTTAATTAATATCGAAAAAATACTTTTAAGAAATACGATTTCGGTTTTGCTGTATAATTTGTTCTAACCGTTTATTTTCTTTATTTTTTTAATTCGCATTGATGCGCCTCTGGTTATAACAGTTCATAGTTACACGATGTTCAAGTCATAGAATTACGAACGAGACGAGGCTTCGATTCGACGAACCATTGGAAATTAAATCGAGACAATTGGTCCGACGGAGAGGATTTCGTTAACACATCTTACCGCAAATACCACGGGTGGCAATGAGCATCATCGTGCCGTAATAGCGCGACCGTAAGAAGCTTCTTCCTAAACGGTGAACAGTTTAACTTTATACTGAAACTGAACGAACAGTCGTCGGACTGGTTACCGGTTAAGGCATTATAAAATCTCACGTAACCTGGCTACGCTTAACTTTTTCTTTCGCCGGGAGGTCTCTCCATTCCTCCTCCTTCTATTTCTGCTTCTTTCTCCTTCTCTCTTTTTCTTATTCCGTGATAAACGTCTCGTCGTTTCAAATCGAAATTGACGAAATGTTCTCGTTCCTTTTAATTCCTATCTTTTGTCCTTGCATTTATGGTCATAACGAGGAATTTTTGATACTTCGTAGGAAGTTTGGACGTATATCAATACGATTTTTTGTTTAAAAAAGCGAATAAAATGAACAATTTCGAACAGTCAAGCAAACAGTCGCTCGTCATTTTTTTAATTTCATATGATGTGTGTATCAATATTGTCGGCTACTGTATATATGTCCTACATTGTCTTTCTTTAATTTTTATAGTCAATATCATGGAAAACTTGTAAGTAGAATTAATCGCCTAATTTACTTCTTACGTACATCATTGTTAATATTGGCAACTTTATTAATGTACATCTTAATACTACGCAGAAAATTTCACGTTCAAATTAAAGACTGTGTGCTAATGACGTAAGAAAAAATTTTTTTTTCATATCATATGCTTTTAGTGTCCACGTATGATATATATATCAAAACATTGAAGTTAAGTTTATGCAGAGTGCTCATATTAACACCCTATCAAGATTCAAACCGTCTGCGAACATGTTAATAACGATATAATAATGCATAATTTCTTCACATTTTAAATCCTGCTTCAACAGTTTGGTATTGCGTCGACGAAAGAATTTATTTATCCAAAAAAATTCATTTGTTGAGTCATTTTTGCATTTTTTCAGCACTTCATAACCGCATTTTAAATAGACCTTACTCCATCGATTTGAATACGCAAAATAATTTCCAAATGTAATTATAACAACGCTTCTTTGATCTTATCGTCATAAAGCTGAACTAACACGACAAAACTGTTATTTCAAACATGTGCTCTGTTCGTTCCATAGGTCTATCACTGACGTCATTATAACCGTTCTCGAACAAATTTCTGCGTCAACCTTTTTGATACTTTCAAAAAATACACAAATTGATCTTACTCGCTTTAAGACCTCAAGACCTCACGAACGATCGCGACCGCCTAATATATTCCTTTGCTCGTTATTGAATTCGTTCGCGATTAAACGTGCCTCGAATACAATCCCATCGTTTATCTCAACGTCGAACATGCAAAAGATCGACGGAATACGCGCGAACAAGCAGCACTGAGGAACGTGGAAGAGATTCCGTACGAAGTCGAGTGGAGCGTTACTACGTTCTAAGGGGTATAATCCCGTTGGGTTTTAATCGATGATCCCCTTCCGACGCCTCGCGAGACTTTAGGGTCGAACCGAGCAGGGCTGACGCGTTGCGACCGCACACGACGTAACCTGTTGTAGAGATACGGTGGTTTATTGGCGTCGCGGCTTCTCCGACCTTACGGTCAAATGAAGACGAAGAGTACCGTCGAACATTAAGAAAAAGCACGGATGCACATCGTCCGAATACATTGCTCCAATTTCGTTTACTTTCCTGACCGCATGGAGCATGTTTGAAACAAAATTTGAGTAGAACTCGTATTCGTCAATATCTATTATAATTTATGAGTAGCACAGTTATTAATACGAATATAACTTTGAAATATTTTTCTCGATAATGTAGGCAAATCAAAATGCGATATTCATGTACATTTATTGTCATTGCCGTTGATCGCAAACTTTATTTCATATCTCTTAATTTGTTGGGTACGAATGGCTTAATATGTTCAATGGAGATATTAAAATGAAAGAATCTTCAAATTCTTTGCGATTTTTATTCGTATCCTGCTACTGGTAAAATAGACACCAACGAAGACCTACGCGCCAAAAATTCATCGCGTCTAAGGGCGTCGAAACTACGACGCGTCCTAAGCGGATAACGTGGACAAAGGGTTCGCCGAACTGCCCTTGGCTGGTTTCGACACACCTTTACTTAAAGGCGGATGAACCTTGATTGAGTCCGCTGCTACTCAAAATTCCTCAAAATAGAGAATCAGGGAAAAGGAATAATACAAGACGCTAGCCGAGCAATAATTGTCTGGGTTACACTTGAACCTCGAATTAAACGTTTGAGTGATAAGCGGCACGAACGCGCTTCTTATGTTCAATGCCTAAAAGTGCCAATAAATCGGTTAATAAAGTCGAGCGTATCTTTTTGCGGCTTATCAAAGTTGTACTAAACTGAAATAAGGTACTACAGAGATTTGAAGATGTATATTTTACAATATCATAAACAAGCATTAAATAAACTATAAATATCTCTTTAGAAAGCTATAATTTGGATAATGTAGAGTGGATAATATAAAAAATGAGCGATTAATAAAAATATTTAAATAATATTTCGAGATGATTTAAACACATTGCTTTTGCTATTTATGCTCAAACGGATCTTAGAATAAGACCAAACGAGCGCACATGAGGCTTAACGCATATAAATGAAAAGCAGTGCAATCGCGCCCCTTGAAATGTTTAGAACGGATCCAGATAAACGCTGTTGCGCTGCTCTGCATTGTTAGTCACGAATACAATAAGCGCTATCGCGCCATTCGGTAATTCTCGACAGGAATGTAAGAAAAACCCGTGGCACCCAAACGGTTAAATCTCGACGCACCTCGAGCGTTTCCCCCACGATCGCGTCAAAAGAATCCCTTTTTCTTCTACGAAAAATCGTGAAGTTGGCATTATCCGTTTGTTAGGAAGAAATTAAGGAAGAAGAAAGAAGAAAAACGCGCGACGCATCGCGTTGAAAAGCAAGACGCTCGGTGCGCATTGCTTGGAATCGTGGCGTGACGACGGCGACGGCGCGACGCGCGCGCGCAACTCGAAAGAACGGCGGCCCCTGGGGTAGCTGCGCTTAACGGCGCCGGCGGCGCGGCAACGCCGGGGAGGGGGTAAGTGACGTTTCAAGAGCGAGGGTGGAACGCGTCCAAAGCCGAGCACGAGGCCAACACGCGCCTCGTCCACGCATCCATCCACCGGATGACACCGCTTCACGCACACGTCCTCCCTGTCGCCTCCGCGCTCGAGTCTCCCTTCTCTTCTCCTTTGGATATGCTCGCTCCTGACCGCGCTCGCGAGCAAACGGCTCCGATTCTCTTTCTTGCCCCTACGAATCGTCCGTTCTCCTCTGTCACTCCTCCTCCTCCTCCTCCTCCTCCTGCCATTTACCACCTCGTCGTTAGCCACGGAACGCGTTCAAATCCTCGAAACAGTGCGTAAAATTCGTCGGAAGATCGTGCGCGCCGTGACTTTCGGTCGGTCTTCCTAGACTTTCTTTTCGTTTTTCCTGTCGATCGTATTCGCGTAACAGAGATTCGTGGGAGTAACGCGGCGGTTTCGTGGTCATGGACGTGCAAATATACGGCGGAATGTGGCAAACTCGTGACCTATACACCACCTACAAACGTCCCGTTATCATGCAGCTTCAAACGAACAATAACGAATTTCATTCGTGGTTTCGTTCTAGGAAACCGTCCCTGGACGACGTCGGCAATCCTACCTCCGTCAACGCACGGTGAGTACCCAACAATTGCAACTGCAACATCACTTTTACGTACTCCTTCCGAACTCGTAATACCGCCTTTGCTGAATACCTTCGTTGGCTGAATTCGATTGAATTTTTTTTTATGATTTCGCGTTTTTTCCGAAGTCGCTACGAGTTTCGTATTAGAATTTTATCAATAGGCGACGATAAGTTCGATAGACTCCGAATTTACCTGTAGCCTCTTAGTTGTGGCGCTGAAAACACAATAACAAGTAGACAAAATACGCGCAGCTGCTGTAAAATTGAATCGGATTATAAGGAAATGGCGCTAGTTTTTCTACGTTGTAATCTTATCGTCAAAATTTATTTATAATATTTATATAATTATTATTATATATAACCGTTCTTCAGCGAGGATGATAAAGATTCGTAATACTTGACGTAAACTTCTAACGATAAGCAGCATTTTCATCTTTCTGTTTCCCTGAGTAGCTTCTTCAAGAATGAGACGAATATTTTGAAATAATAGATAGAGTATTAGAAACGATTAAAAAAATAATACAGTTAAGAAATTAAGAATCTCTAATATTATCAGTATCGTTAGCATTAGTTCATTATCGCGCGGTTGCAATTTAGATTCGAATTAAATCTGTGAAGAAGGAATTGCTACTTTATCTCAAAAAACCCGTTTCGAAGTAACGATTCGAGACTTTCGTGTAATCGTGCTAAAGTCGATGCTACGGCAAACGAAACAAATCGTAAATAAGGATGTTACATTTCAAACGATAAAAGATACTAGCAACTGTCGATCTACGGTTATTTTTCACGAACGTGGGATAGTTCCATCACAATTGCGCAGTATTACTTGTCGATAGAAGCCTACGATCGACCATATAAATTCATTTGGCGGCTAAATCGATGATCCTACCACACGGTTTAAAGGACCTTGTTCCTTTTTATTGCTCTTACGTAAAACGTAAATTTATTAACAATTGGCATCTGCTGAACGTTTATTGCGACGTATAAGTAGATTCTCATATCGAATAAACATTTTTTTAAGCGACTATGCGCCGATCCTGCGTTCGCTCTGCGTGTTCCGCAATGTGCAACCACGACGCTACTTTTCGAAATAAAATCAAATTTTTGAACCGTAAGAACGGCCATCTAATCTAGAATTTTTTATGCTGAATTTACGTACGCTGTTAGTTTGCTTGTGTCAGGAATTTTTGACGTCAATACGTATTTACCGATGGCATTTATAATTATTTAAATTATATAAATAAAAGATAAAAGATCGATTATTTCCTCGTTTACGCAGAACTGAATTCGCTTCTGTTCAGTATTCGATAGTAATTTAAAACACGTTCACTCCGCCGACTACAGGATCTAACCTATAGATTATCGTAAAAAATTAAGGAACTTAAATATCGTAAATTCAAAAGCTCGTGTTTGTATTCCGATCCATCCAGAATTTCTCAAATTTTCTTTCTATACGCTTATTTTTAATCGGTGATAATAAAAGTTTTACTACTTCGTAAAAGCAGACAAAAAATACGGTTAAATGGTCTGAAATCGATTCAACGACGAGTCAATTTTCGTTTCCCCCGTGCCTCATCAACGTCCGCGGAAGGTCGCGTCGTTGGCCGGTGCAGGTATGAGGCCGATCGTTGCCGGATCGTACGTTATCATTCGCGATCATCTACCCCTCGTTCGGCATAGAAAAACCAGCCTATCTGCCGCCCATAACAATTGAACCCATAATAGAATCACATTTATTCTTATTACCGTTCGAGGCGAGGTCAACCGTGGACCGGCGAATCTCTCGACCTTCCCTGCGACTGAGGCCCGACTTCGAGATTCACCGGTTGGCTTGCCATCTGTCTGTCCATCCGTTCATCCACGACCCGTCCTATTTTCCTTTCGAAGGTCTCGAATGCCCTTTTCACCTTCGTAATAAACTCCGCTCTTTCTCTCTCGTTTTCTCAGTTCGTTTGAGCCATACCATCCTTTCCGAGTTCGACTATCGTTCTTCCATCGTCGCTCTGAATTCCAATCGTTTTCTTCTCAATATCGATTCGCCTTGATCAAAGATTCGCAAAAAATGATTCGTGGCTTGCAACGATTTCAAGTGATATACACGTTACCCGAGAGGAAAGACGAAAACACGTTCGAGTTTATGAAATTTTGTAGTTACGACAAAGTATGCATTGCGATCGATCGGATTGTGTCGAACGAGTAAGATTTAGGCATCCGTTGAACTTATTTCGACTTATATTGAACGTATTTATACGTATTATTTATACATCTTATTTATTAGGTATAATACTTAATACCTAATAATAATAAATACTTTGCTTCTTAACACATTTCCACTTATTATATTTTGGAACTTTTATTGAACTCTTTCGCGATGGCGGAATTGACCACCATTACTAAATAAGGCTTTATGTAGCGATTGCACGTTTACCTCACTGACAATATTCGGCGTTTTGAGGTTGTTGCCTTCTGCTTTTGATATTCAATAACATATACTGTTTCTGATAAATTAAAAGAAGTTACGATAAGTGACATAATATCGAGGAAATACACTCGTGTCAATAAGATCGTCTAAAAACTTTCAAATAAATATCTTCTCTTTCAATAAGTGAACGTTATAAATTAAACGACTATAGTCGTCCGTGGTAGCGAAAGGGTTAAATAATATATGGAGTCTTTGATGATATCATTGGGCGAAGGAGGCATTTTACTTCTCATTCTTCGACCTCTCAAGAGCACAAACATTCGTTTGGTCGACATATTTCTCAGAAGAGTTAACATCAACGACTTCAACGAATAATTCGATAAAGTTAATTTCGAGTCCGAAGATTTAACTAGACAATTTAATTCGTGATAATCGGCGTAACATATGCTTTTTACGTTATACATTGAAAGCTTCGTCTCTCGTTCAATGCTTCACCGAATGACAGAGCTCTTGGCAGAGCAAGGGGATAACGTCGAAAGAATCGACCACTCCAATGGCCCGTAACGCGTCTTTCCTGAGAAATCGGTAGGGTCTTTTCCCTGTATTCTCATACTCGCGAGAGTTTAACTTACAATCAGTCGGTGCTAGCGGAGCATGGTTGTGGCTTTGAAACGCTGTTCTCGCGGTGCGACAATAAAGCTACGTAGGCGTCGACTGATGGGCTTCAGAGGCGTAACCAATGCTCCAGGCGAGGACCTTACCGAACGGTTAAGCGCGTGTCTTCGCGCATAACGCGTTCGCCGACATCGACCGAGGAAGAATCTAGTAGCAGCGGCAGCGCTCTCGTTTCGCATGCCTATGTACCTGCACAATGATGTTGATCCGCGCATAGACAGCGACTGGAAGCCAAGCTCGAAGAGATTTATAGCTCGTCGCGTTCACGCTGTATGTATCACGACCACCGTGGTTGCGACGGTTGGTAAGAGTCAAGGACATCGATCCATCCCATGCGTTGAAATCACGTATCGAGACGAAATGGCAACTCTGCCTGGCTTGTATAAACAGGAAATTGATTTGATAAATTCGACGATGACAAGGGTGTATGACATGGTCGATTGTCACAAGGCAATCGTTCCATAAAATGTAACTTCCGTATAAAGATTACCGCGTTGTATTTGACTCGATAATGTAACATACCTAATCGTAGTAGGACAACGGATTAACTCCTTAGTTGGGGACCTATTTTTCCTTATCTTTCAGTTGGTGGGGAGCCAATCCAGAAATTTTAACGATTTAAAAAGTTATTTTTATGTTTTCTTGTGCTTCTAAAGCACACACGCGCAACGGCGAACTTATTTTGTTAAAACTAAAAAAAATTTTTTTTATCCTTTCTTAACTCTATCGACCCACCACGTTAGCAACAGCAGTCCGCGGCTAAAGCCGTTTAACCCAACCAAGGGGTTAACATATTCGAGACCAGTTTCTAAGAAACAGTACTCAAGTATCACGTTTTTAATCATTTTCGTGTTCGAACGTCTCTAGTCGTTTCATCAAAACCATCGTTTAATGTCATGCGCCATAATGCCTCCCTACTCCTTTCCTCCGAGGCGATCTTGCTTCTTGGTCGATCTTACAATAACTAGCAACGTGATAATTGTGACCAACCCACACGATTTATTCATCAAGGAATACGCGCGAACCAACGAAGAGCACTCGCGATAGGAAGCTGACCCCTAGACTAGTGCGGGCACCTATAGGCGATTAGAAATTTTACGTTCGTGACACTGAGAGCGTCGCTCGACGCAGTTTGGTTTTCTAACAACACGGAGGGAGGCGCCTACAGGCGCCCTGAAAATTTTATCGATATTTATTCCTGATTTATTGTTTTTTATTGAAATTAGTGAATGCTAATTTCACTGATACATATTTCATTAGTCACCTGCTACTTACATATTTAAATGTTAGCGAAATATTAAAAAAAAGCAAAGTTAGTGGGAGGGAATGTAAGAAATGTGACGTGGGATTACGTATAATATTTATGTTTCGAATTATATTACACTTTGTAAGACTATTAGATATTTTGCGAAAAAAACTTTACATTAATGTTAAATTTGTAATATTTATAATAATTCGGTTCGGAAAAATAAATAATATCGTTTTAATATAGTAAAATTCAGTCGTTCGATTATTAAAATACGTTTTGCATAAAAATGCATCCCTGCCCAAAGTTCGCCGTTCTCTACGTACATCGTAACTCAATTTCTGCCGTACGATACGACTAGTGCATCTCAAAGTCTGCCATAGTAAAGGGATTAAGAGTAGAGAGGAAAGCTTTTCCTCTTTGTCTCTTTTCTTGGCGAAGAGTGGAGAAAAGACGAACGCGACGGCGAACGCTGTCGTAGCAATGGAGGCATCGAAGAGGAGAAACAACGCCTCGGTTAGCGTTGCGCTTCCTCTTGGGCAGTTACCGCGTGGTACCGTGCTGGGAGCAGCGGAGGCGAGGCAGAGGGCAGCGACGGAACGAACGAGAGAGGAACGAGAGGGGCTGTGGAGCCACGAGGACACCCTTTGGTACCACTATTAATATTAATGCATTCCGTCGTTCTTGGCGCATTGTACTCGCGTCGACGGAGCGGCCACTACATTCAACAATATCCAGACACATTCGAAGCGACGTTTCATCCTGCATTTCTGTAAGTGGCACTCTCCGCTCGAACGTAGACGTATGTCCGGGCACGATTGTCCTGGCTGGAACGAGCGACGTTACGGGGGACCGTTTTGTCTACGCGCCTGAATATTCAACCGCCCTGCTGATAAATAAAACTGAAAGAGAAGAGCCGATCCTCGGGAGAGAAAGTACGAGAAGACGAGCGGCCAGAACGACGTCGCATCCTTCCGTCCTTCGACGTCGGTTGGGTCATCGCGAGGTCGGCCCAAGTCGACTGGTAGCGCCGATCGTTCGTGGCAAGAAGTCGTTGCTGCGATTTCCAGCCACGGTACAATGCAGTCAACAGCATCAACGTGACACGCTTTTAACAGCGGCTTTTCGTTTCTCCGCGCGCCACCTCGATCGCCGCTTCGTCTTCTTCTTCTTCTTCTTCGTCTTCTTTGCTCTCGCCGCCTCCCGTGACTGATCGCTCGTCACGGTCCTAGTCGGTTATCTATACCGCGCATTCTTCTTCGCTAACTGTACGCCTACGTGGCGGTCCTTCCCTTCGGCGTGAGTCTCTCTCATCGTTCTCTCGTCGTTCCGCCTTGAAACGGTCACGAAAACTGGTCGCGGCTCGACGATGGCCCGACGTAAATCGTTGCTCGCTTTTAAACGATCTGCTCTCTCCTCGGTTCGTACGCGCCTACTTAACGTCCTCCAATCGCTAGACATCCGCGTCTTTCTTCTAATCATTCTTCCGCTTTTATCGTCCGATGGATAGTTCTTCCGTTTTCGGGAAGAATCGAATATTACGACAATGACGAATACGTTTCTTTCTTCCGCCAGTGACTTTCTTCGGAAGATGCTATATTAAACACTTAGATACGTGAGCGTATTGATATTTGTGTATGTTAGTAGTATATAGAGCGTACGCGTGATGGGAGAGTGTATGTGCGATGCGAGAGAGCGACTGTAGCTATATATATATAGGTATATATATATAATACTTGCCGACATTTCGATGAAAGTCGTTTGTAAACGACGCACAGAAATACACACGTAAAATGCATTTATGCCAGAATTTCCATAGATCTCTGTGGAATATTCCGTTTTCCAAATGAGTTTATATCGATTCGCAAAATTAATTTCATTGTTGGTTACTTTGTAAGTGTAATAATAATAATAATAATAATAATAATAGCAAAACTTGTACACGAACAACGTAAATGAAAAATTAGACGATTAACTGCGCTTTCAAATACATATCAACATCGATATAAGAATTGGTAAAGCGTAAGGTGGGGCTCGTTAATTATAATAAAAATCGCTCCTGCTTACTAACACATATTTTTTACAAACACGCAATAACTAGAAATTCCTTTTCTCTATAAATTATAGATTAAGACTCATACTTAGCAGCTTTATTTCTACTAATGTTATCATTATTGTTTAATAACTTTGTTCGTTAATTTACATTTAATAACGATATAAAAAAGAATAAACAATGTAAGATAAATATTTAAAAGCTAATTATCGAATCATTTAAAAAATTAAAGGTAATCGACATAAAGATATACAAATAAACGAAAAATAATTTAAAAAATAGTACGGTATAAGAGCGTATGCATTGAACGTTAATAATTATTTCTAATTTTAATTTTTGTTATTAAAATGTTATGAGATAAAGAAGATCAACGGAATAATGTCTATAGTTAGATTCTAATAAAAGGAATAGACGGTTAACCCGCATGTTTTGTCTATCGTATAAATTCGTTTCGTATACAATGTTAAGACGTACTATTCTCAAAATTTGTAGAAACACAAGTCACGTATACGTTTTAAGAATGTGATAACGTAACCTCAGAGGATCTTAGTGATGCCTGTTGCGCGATAATTCCGCAAGTGCGATATTTCCGTAAACACCATGAATTTCGCCGTCTCAGGAGAGTACCGTCCGAGGAAAAGGCGTCGAACCGATTGAATTGTGCGACAAAAGTGTCGCCATCCCTATCGGTCTCGGCGACCAATTTATTCTTTTTTCTTTGCACTCTTACTTGGATATAGCACGAATGACGTAAGATTTAGAGAACTACCTAACGTTCGTAAGTATAGCCGCGGGGTGCCTCTATTCTCCCGTCTCACAAATCTTTTTCTTTCGATTGACCAATATAAAGAAAGGATTATACGAATATATTCGGACGTTGGTATCTATCATCGTGAGTTATCGCGACAATAAGTTGGAAAGTTCGCAAGGCGTTATTCTTTCACATGATTTAACACTTTGAATTCTTTCGCCAGTAGTAAAGATACATATCAATGTCTACATCTCGACATAATATACGCATGCAAGTATAATCTCGTTAACGTCGTCGTCGTAATCGTTGTTAGCGAATACAACATCTTTACGCCGGATAAATTATAATTCCGCAAAGGTTAGTACATAGACCTCTTTACATCTCGTTTGTGCTGCTTGTTGCTACGGAACACTTCAGACACGCTTTCGCTCAACGGATAATTTCGTTTAATTTTACCATAATAAGTGAAAACAATATACTACTCTTGGCGTATCTAGGAAAAGTGATCCGTTGAAATGATTCGATCGATCGATACAACAGCGATATCACGACCGCGCGCTAAAAGTGGTAGAAGAAACGGGGAGAGAAAGCAAAAGAAAAAAAGAGAAAGAAAACCGGTGCTTTCAACGACTAATTGCAAAATAGCGGTGGTCGCGTCTTTTTCATATATCGGCCCTCACCCTGGCTCGCTCCGTTCTCGACACGGAGATGAAGCGTGACGTAGTCGTCGATCGGGGATAGGTGGGATTCCCCGGTAGTAGCAGCTGGGTCACGTGCCGCGCGGAAGAACGTGAGTCTAACCTAAAACGCGCCGACGAGGCGAGGCGCGGTACCGCGTTTCCAAATCGAATTCCAAGCGAGCACGAGCGACTTGGCGGCCACGGCTACGAATAGAAATTATTTTCACGTACGCGAAGCGTGGACGACGTCGCGAATTAAGTTCGACAAACGTGTCGGCATTATACGTCCGTAACCCGACAGTATCCTCAATCGGAATTAAATTCGGACGCCTATCGACGTCACCATTACTACACAATACTGGTTAACGAAATAAAGAGGCAAAACGAATGCACGTATATACTTATCGAGTTCTTCGCATCGATCTGCACGTGCAATTATTTTTAGAACCATTCAAATTTTTGACAATCTTTAAAAATTATTCCGTTTCATTGTTATTTGGGCGTGTGAGAGACCGCAAATATATCGTTTTGAATAAACGAATCGTTACGTCTGACACATTTTTCCTAATCGCAGTTTCTCCTTTTCTTAATTGAGTTACAAACATACATAGTAGCAAAGGATTTCATCGATATAGCGCAGGGTTAAAAGAATCTTATTTTTTCTTTAAAGATAAAATAACAACGATCACAGTTGTTTTAACGAGGTTTTAAATCGCGGGCGATTCTTTTAACGACAACGACAACGACGACGACGACTACGATAACAAACGATCGAGCAAATCCTCGCTTGGAACGGCAAGGCCTTCGACAGTCCACAGTCAATTGCCATTGCGGGAAATTAAATCATCCGAGCTTCTATTTGCGTTAGACCCTAATGCCCGCCAAGTTGACCTATTACTAAGAGGCAACACGTTTACTCGCGTCTCGTACGTTAGAACGTAAGAACGACCCGGATGATCGCTCGCCAGCTAATCGATCAATTCATCTCATAAGGTACGAAAGTTTTCACCTATTTGCACGTAACGGCTCATCGGATTCGTATCGTGCCGTTAAAATGCCGCTGCAAAGTCAATACTACACGATATATGAAATATATACAGTTTGCTTCTTTTAAAATATTTTCTCTAATAATACATCGCTTAACTAAATGATGAAGCAATATCTTGACCAGACTTCAAACAAAATAAATACATTTCCGCGCATCAACTGGAATATCATAACTTGTAGAAATAAGTAAGTCAAAATTTAAAGATCTTCAAACGCGGAGAAAAAATCGGACAAAGAAATTTCAATCGTTCGCAGTAAAAACGTCAAAATCGTTAAAATCGCGATTGAAATCTCTGCGTCTCAAATTTGAAATAATCTAGAATGCCGCGACGCGATACACTTACTCGAACTCTGGGATTGAGAAAAGAAAAAAAAGGGAAGAAAGCGTCGGCGATAAAAGTTTGACTAACCTTATGCGTAGATGCACCGTCCAAAAAGCAATCCGACTCTCCTCGATCGTTCACCGATCGGCGAGGCGCAGGATGGTGGACGGATGAACAGAAGGACGAAAGCGAGGAAGGCTGCGAGAGAAGGGAGAACGCCGGTACTTGTCAAAACCTCACGGATAAGTCGGAGGTAGGACGCGTTTTTACGGCGAACGTCGATCCACGGGATCAAAATACCGCGCGAGATCGAGATACTGTCGTTGAAAATCCCTTAACGCAAAACCCGTGGCGAACAACAACGGGCATTTTCATTAGTCCGATGCGGACTGGGCTGAACGGTAGATATTTGATTCGGTTTTTATCGCCGACGTGGTCGCGGCGGCGACATTCCAAGCCTCTCTCTCTCTCTCTCTCTCTTTCTCTTTCATCGCGTGCTCTCGCTCGTTCTGACAACGACGACGGCCGGAGCCCGAGAAGCTCGACGACTCCAACGGTCCATCGGAAAAACGGCCGCAAGACTGACTCCTTGATCGGCCAACGTAAAGAAAAATAAAATCCCCCGTTTAGGAACAAATAATATTTAGCCCGAGTTTGTGTATGTGTACGCGCATCTGTGTCGTGCTTCGCTACACGTGCCTATCGCGAAACTCTAATTCAGTTTGTCGTCGCGGCTGCGACGAAGAAATCTTCCAGCTACCGTTGCACGCTCCATTGGAGAACGTCGAGTGGGAGGAGGATAGAAAGAAAGGGAAGAAGAAATGTGCGATAGTAAAAAAAATTCGGCGAATGACTCAACGTACGCACCCTCGGATGTTGAGCTCGCTCTTATTTCCATTTAACTTGGCCTTACGTCTTCCGAAATATTTATATTGTCGTTTCTTCTCTTTGTTACAAAGGTTTTCTCGCTCTAGGTAGGATGACGTTGACATTTCCGGATATCGGTACGAGAATTTGATTTTTACGATTTTTGACCGAATTTTTGTCACATTTGGCTCTAAGAAGTAACTTGACTGCAAAGGAGAAAATACAAGATTATTATTGCATTTCCTCGAAGCAAGAGTTATTGTCCGAATAAATCATGACAAAGCCGAATGTACACCACAACACGATACACTTGGTTATGATTTATAAAAAAATTGCAATAAAAAATAAATTGTAAGAAGCGCTAATCAATAATTTCTACGAAAGAAGTATCAAACGAAGCTAAGCTTTGCACTCTTAAAAATTGAATCCTTCTTTTTGTTACTAGGCTAAAAATAAGAGATACAAATATTGTGGATTTTCTCTACATTAACGTAATATATTTTGATACAAAATAAAATAATTGCAATATGGTCTTAAAAACGTTTCTTCGTATAACACGAAGACAAAGCCTTTCGACAAAACCCTTTACGATCCTTTATAACGATCAGCAAAGTAATTAATTTTTTTTTGAGTTTGATTTAATTTGTTAATTATTACTATAATTGATAATATTAGGTTGGCAAGAAAGTGGTTTCGGTTTTTTGATGTGAAATAAAACACATTTTTTTCTATACAAAAAACGAACTTTTATCAGTCAAATATCTTCTATTCCTGACCTTTTGCCATCTTTCTGGTAACTTCATGATACTGCGCTCGTAGAACTTTTGGTCCTTATCAGCAAAAAACTCAACCAAGTGCGATTTGGGGCCATCGTTATTTCTGAAATTTTTATCATTTAAGAAGTTTTGTAAACTTCTTAAACTTCGAAATAAATGATAATCCGACGGGGCAAGATCCGGGCTGTATGAAGGATGCGACATCACTTCCCAATCAAACTCCAATAGTTTCGTACGTGTTGCTAAAGATGCGCGAGACCTCGCATTGTCGTGGTGGAACACGATTCCTTCGCGATTTACCAATTCTGTCCTTTTTTCTTTGATTGCTCTCTCCAATTTCATAAATTGTTAGCGGTAAACATCTGAGCTGATCGTCCGATGGTTTAGAAGCCACTCGAAATACACAACACCTTTGTAATCTCACCAAATTGACAGCACGATCTTTTTCTGATGCAATTCACCTTTCGATATGGTACGTGTTGGTTTCAAAAAAGGACTGATTGCATTACGTTTGAAATGTGTATCACAAATATTGATACGTTGTGTTAAATGAATTTCTCTCGATTCGTGCGAAACCTAGATATCGAGCTTCTTAACAAGTCCAAGACGTCTTATACGATTTTCAATTGTTGCGTGCGATACATTTAACTGTTTTGCAATTTCTCGCACAGTTATATGGCGACTCGATTCAATTACGGCTTTCATTTTGTGATCATCAACTTCAGAAGGTCGACCAGAACGTTGGTCATCTTTCAGTGAAAAATCTCTAGAACGAAATTTTTGAAACCAATTCTGACACGTGCCTTCTGTTAAACAATCAACACCATGAACTTCACATATCTCTTTTTGAGCCGCTTTCTTGCCTTCGAGAAAATAAGAAAGTAAAACGAGTCGCCAATGCTAATTTTTGCAATCCATGTTAAAACCGACCGTAATTTTTTTTCAACCCAATAAAATGTTATTTCAGTTGTAGTTAAAATTCATCGATCGTAAAGGAAAGTTTAAACTCAATTTATATTTTTCGAACTATAAATCCAAATAAGTAACAAATCGACTATGTTCGACAACATAATTCTTCGCGACTTCTCGACCGTACGATAAGACCTTTTCAACGATCGTTCAACGCTTGACGGAGCTCTGCCTTCGTGATGAAGTCTACTGATAGAACCAAATTTTTCGTCGGCAAGTGCGCCACAATACGATATACACAAGTTCTTCCACTTCTTCCGTCTCTTGCCGCTTCTTACCTTCAAGCACTATCACGCGCAACGATCGAGAAAACGGTCCACCGTCGTCGGAGAAAGTGAGAAAAAAAGGTTGCATGGAGATTGGAAGCAAGGGAACGGACAAACAAAAAAGAAAATCAGTCACGTCGAATTACAATATTCGTTTCTTCGTGTTGTTACGTGGATGGATACAGAAAGAGAGAGAGGAGCGGTAGTAAACGAGAGATACGTCAGCGTATGGAAGAAAAAGGCATTCCCTCCGTGTGTTTCTTCGCGACATCGCAGTCCTTTCTTCGATCTCTCGAGAGCAATATTTGAAATAAAGCGAACGTTCGGGACGACGGTAACTGTTGCTACCGACCCGTAGCGCAGTGCTGCACTAAATACGGCCGACTCCAAATCTGCCTGCAAGGAGAAGAAGGCTAAGCAGGAGGATGAGAAGGAGTAGGAGGAGCTAGCGAGTAGCGCCGACCCGCGATCTTATCTAATCTCAATATAATTGCGAGCGTACGTCATAAAAATTGCTTATTATACTTTGGAAAAGTTGATTCGGGCAAGATAATGCCGGGGTATCGAAATTAGCCCTACCTGTCTGCCTGCCCCTACCCCGCCTCCCAATTCTTCGGCTCTGCTCGTCCCTCGGCACGCCAATGACGACGACGACGACGACGATGACGACGACGACAACGACGACGATGACGATAATGTCTACTTATAGGCATAACTACCTACGTGCATCGAACCACTGACCGGCTCCACCGCGCTGGAAATAATCTTCACGGTTCCTACCAACGATATTCTCCCCTTCCTTCGTCCTCATCCTCCCGTCGCGCTATCCATCCTCACCTGTGTTCTTTCTTTATACCCTTTATTTCTGACTTTTATCCTCCTTTCTTTCTTTTCTTCTTTCCCTCTCCCCTTCCCTTTTCTTTCGTTCGACCGAAACTAGTTTACAAAATGAGCCGGTGGCGCTGCTTTTTACGATTCGACAACGGCCAAATTCTCTCCTCCTCCCTTCGCACCCTTCGTCCTGCTTTCGTTCTTGCTCTCTGTCGTTCGATTTTGTCGTCACTCTTCGTATCTCGAGGCAACGGGGCGACGATGATTTTACGCGTAATTCGTTTCTTATTTCGATATATTTTTATCGATGGTATGACGTTATCGTGGTATTTAATACTGTGTAATTATTATCGTTACGCGAGTGTTATCATAGTTGTATTACCATCGTTAAACGCTGAAGATATTGTTTTATTCATTCGTTTCGATCGAACTGATTTATGTTAGGTCCTAACGTATGAAACGCCCGACTTTTTTATTCCATTCTGTACAAAAATCTAACGTGTCATCCGTTACGATCTAATATTATATTTGATCCCTGATCGTGCCAACAATCCATATAAATATGTGACATTATTGGCCATAAATCCATGGAAATAAATGTATTTTCGTCTCCTCTCTCTCTCTCTCT
>JAITYT010000519.1:87723-100043 GCA_025433975.1 Liostenogaster flavolineata
TAATCTGCATCGGCAGATTGCTTTGAGAATTGACACCATGGATTTGTCCCTTCGTGGACTGCTATACTTGACGTCTCATCTTGAACGAAACCCTCGACGGTCGGCGTGGAGGCCAACAAGGACGCTACCGTCTCCTACGGCCTTTCGCCACAAGACACGGAACTCGATGCATACATTAAGGCCGCTTTAATCGAGAAGCGCTCTCATGGCGACGCTCGGAAGACCCACGCCGCCCGAGAGCCTTTTGCTGATCATTTTCCTCCTGTTGCGTGCGAATCGACGACCCAGCTTGACGAAAGTTCGAGCCCCGAAGATCCACCTTGCGGTTCGTTGATGTACAACGTCTCTTTTCAAAATGCCTCTCTTCATCAAGACGAAGTTTTAAGTAGTTGGGTTAGAATACCGCAGAATGTTGCCGCGGATCGACTTGACATAGCGCCAGCGAGATCGCTCGTCGATCTTTCAAAGGTCCGCGCTCTTTCGTGGGTTGCGAATGGTACGTCGTAGAAAAAGTACGTTCCCATTGAATCAAGAATCTCGAAATGATCCTCGTTTCCACTACATTTTGATTTAACTGAAGTTTTTCGTTTTAAGAGAGAAAACGGAGAGAGAGAGAGAGAGAGAGAGAGAGAGAGACCAACTCTCTAATATTTAAAAATGTCCAAGTCTCAAGGTTTTGTCCATGTTTCGATTTTTACACCGCTGGTTAATACTTTCAAAACGTACCTTGCTGAAAGAACGTTACTCTTTCATTTTATTTACGCGTATTAATATTTTTGACGACGATCGACGTCTCTCTAATTCCACTGATTTGCCTGAAAATGTAGGTGGTACATATATATTTTCTTTCATTTATAATTTCATGCTTGCATTTTATCTTTGTACATTTTAGATCTTTGAATTTAGAACTATTAAATGCTAAATTTTTAATGAATATAACTGACCAACGGTGACACCAACGGAGTGTAAACTAAAAATAGGTTACATTCAAATCAAGAACACATCAAAGTCTAGCAATTGTACTTATATCGGTGTATTAGAAAGCTTTACGTTTTGCAATCGATGAAGTCAAAAGCTTAACACTATAGAATTATCGAATCGATTTCTTTTGCCAGTATCGCGGAGTAAAATTTTTCTCGGAGAAAAAAAAGTAGTTCCTACCTCGGTCCTATTCGATACTATTCTTGTTTCCATCCCTCGCATCGAAGCATTTGCTTTATTCGCGTCGTTGCCTCGAAAGGTCTGCATCATTGCTTCGAAAAATCCACGACGTCTCGAGAATAGCAGCCGCCCTCCGTACGTTCGTACTGCCACGTGTCGTTAAGGATAACGATTATTAAAACGAATAACTTTTTGCATTGGCAAACTCGCGATACGCGCATATAAGTATATGCGTGCGTGATATGCACCAATAGATTCGAATTTGTAACAAAACGCATGGCAATTTCGAGGTCCATTCTTCCGAATTGCTTGTTCCAACGGTGATGCATAATCAAGCGTGTACTTTCTTCTTCTAGAACGGTTAAAGATGAACGACACAAGCATGTTTGTGATAAAGATAATATAAGAATGGAATTACTTGATTTGCATTTTAATAACTTTGCTGTAATAACGTAAAAAGATAACCCTTTCGTAATATAAAATCGATACTACGCGATATCGATAGTGTAATACACCGAAGATCATAAATAAACTAATAAGGAAACCAATGGAGCCCAGAAATTCAAGAAATTCTGGAACTTGCAAACATTTCGACTTCATACGAGTATATATTATACGATTTTTTATTGCTGCTGTTTTTCGTTCTAAGAAAATGACATCATCTTTTGAAAATTCGGCAATTGTTTTATTTAGCGTCATAATTTAAAAACTATAAGTGATGGAAACGAACCTTAAATGAAAACTATCGTTTGATGAAAGATTTATAAATCGTTTAAACAATTTAAAAAAATTATAAAGAAATAATTGATAACTTTTTTAAATTTAATTTTTTACCGAAAATCTTAATTAGTGCTTCAAACAATTATGAAAAAATAAAATATTTTCTTTAACACGAAAAGAAGTTTTATTATATATTATTACTAAATTGTGTTCCTTGTCAATCAAAGTATTGGATCCCGTATGCAGTACAATAATTTTTCTAATACTCTCAAAAATAAAATCATTTATATCGTACACTTTTGTCTCATACGATGTAGTTTTCAGGTATGTGAGGGAATTCAATCTAGCAACAAAAAATGCTTCTATACGTCATCTATATCTTATGATGTCTCACGAACGTATTAGGATTCTCTAGAATTCGATGCTTGCATATAATCGAACGCGGCGAATCGCAACCTGTTAGTTTTGAATTTTCTTGGTCGATTGGTTTCCTCGTAAAATAAGCAGAATCACTTTGCAAGTATTATAGCATTGTTGTACACTTAATGACTTCGTGGATTGAAATCACACGGGTAGTAGAAACATAATTTCTTAAAAGATCCATGATCCTATTTTAGACTAGTCCAAATGTGTCGTTCATAAAATGTTTTTAAAAGATTAAAAGAAATTAAAAAATCGAATCCTTACAATTTGATGGGGTTTTTCACAGCTATTTCCAATTTTCCAATAGAATCTCCAATTTCGGTATTTATTTCAGCGGTTTATTTTGGAATACCGACTATGTTTGCAAATAGAAGCACCTCGATCGTTTTGGAGAAAGAAAAGCGTCTTTGAACATTTCGAACAGTTTCGTAGAGTCTCATTCGTTATACTTTTTGCGGCGACAGGGTCGTAAGTAACTTCTCGCAACTAGAAGGACATAAATAGCGCATCGTGCAATCAATAGAAAAGGAGAGAATAAGAGAAACGAGAATTCGAACGTTTCCTCGTAAAGATTGATACTCTCGACAATAAATAACAATAACGCGCGACGGAGGAAGCGTGGAAAAAGGAAACGCTTTGCTCCGCACCGACAACGAAAGGTCTACGCTTCTTGCGCGATGCATTTATGACGAGGGTGACCTCGACAGCGTCAGCAACAACGACGACGACGACAACGACGATGACGTCGATGACAACGCTCCCCTGTCGCAGTTATTAGTAAGGAAATACACCTTAGAATTGTAAATGTATGGAGATGCTTTCTTGCAGCTTTTGAACCACGAGAGAACGGCCATTTCTCTCCAATCGCAGAGACTCACGAGGCAATGCGACAAGACGCTTTTTCAATAGGATCCCGTGCGTTTAAGTCTCCTCGTTACAACCTGGTATTGCGCACCGCGCACGATGCACGCCGATACACGAACCGCGACGGATTACGCTTTTTCCACGCCTAAACGGTTCTGCGTTTTTAACGTGGGACCAAAAGGAAATAGCGACTGGTAAGTTCTCCGTCTGCGACGATCATCTTTACTTTCGTCCAATTGACATTGAGTTATGAGTTCATTCGCAAAGTTGCAATGACATTTAACGAACAAATTTTCGTAGCGGTCTCGAGCGAGCTTCGAATGTTCCAAGATCGTTGGATATCGACGACACTTCGTGCTTTTAATCCTTCGGACACGAAGTGTCTCTCCGAAACAAGCGTCCGCTTCTATAAGTTCGATTAAATAGAAGACAAAGCAAGTAGCATTCGTAGTGTGAAAAAAAATAGGTCACTTTCATTATCGAAGCTTCGCAGAAAGATGGCGGGAGAAAAACGAAACGCGTAATTCTCGTTGGCTACATCGATGAGCAATATTTTGATAGTTAAGAATGCGAAGCTAAATTCCAAAATTATTGCCAAGTATCTGTAATAAAATTTCTTATGGTTTCTCGCTGATATTCTCTTTGCTTCCTTTTCTCATAGCGAAAGCAATGCGCTCTGACATTCGAAACGTTCCGTTTAATTAACAACGTAGCACCTTTCTCTCTACCCCTACTGACGAGAAATAGAAGACGCTAAGCATGGGAAGAGACCGTAGGGACGTCGAGCGAGGATAAAAAATTTTGTGCCATTTTACAGTAATTAAAAATAAGTTGAAGCGAGGGAAGACGAGCGTACTTTAATTCCTAACGACTTATATTTATGGACGTTTTAAGCGTCCTAATATTTCCTCCGTATCCTGTGCGTTTCCTCCTTCATTCCTGCTTCCCTCCGCCACCTCGTGCAGCTCGAATCACTCGAAGGAGAAATCGGGGCCCCGAGTTCGGAGCTGCCCCTTTCATGCGGAGCCACGCCTCGAGTTTCTATAATTGCGCGTTTAATTATCGATCTCTGATATACGGCCGATATCTCAGGGCATTCATTAATCGCGCTTGCTCCTCTTTTAAGGGGCGATGTCGCGCGCTGCACTTCGGTCAAAGGTTCCGCTAGCAACTTCCAAATGACGAACTCCAATGAAAGATCACGCGCGTCTTGTTACATATCTTTAAAATAAAAAACATGTTTAATGACAAAATTAGATAAAAATTGATCTTTTGAATCTAGTTAAAAAAAGATGAACTATATTTCCTTTATAGTATCGTTAAAAATAAGTTTAAAAAATCTGAGAACACTTCGAAATGTTATTTGAATTTTTGATAAAACCGTTTATCTCGAACTATCGTATAATAGATCTAATTATAAATTAACAAAGTATTTTTAATTATTTTCTATTCGATGCGTTAGTTTGAATACCGTAGATATTACTATTAAATTACTGCACTGCTTTTTGACAAACAAACGGCTAAATTACGTTCGTTGCTTCGTTGCCGATCAAATCAACGCAAATTAAAGCAGAACGTTTGACCTATTTAAACAGTAATTTAATATTATTTGAATTTCTAGTGCGATATTTTGGAGTAATTTGTGATATTTTTCATCTTAAGACGATTTGAGTTGCAATATTTAACTTTAAAAGGATTATATGTCTACAAGCAGATCAAACAACTACATATTTTTATTTCCAAGCGCACTTGACTCTGTTAAGAGCAATAAACTAGTTTCGGAAAATTTGTTCGTGCGAATAATCAAATTGTTCGTCGTTTGTCGCGATAACTTTCAAACCTAACTTTAAGCCCAAATATGTACCAAATCAACAAATAAGCAAACAGAAATCACTCCGCCTGATAAATCACAAAAATAATCGTCGTTGCGACACCAATCCCGAAAAGTGCGACGGAAGACGAACATTCGACAGATCCTCGGTTGATCCACGTCCAGCGGTTGTCCTCAAAGCGGCACGATCGACGTTACCAGGACGAAATACAAGAACATAATCGCAGTGAAGAAGGAATCTTCTTTAGCGCGCGGTTAAACGCGCGTACCGTCCAATGATTTAGTGTGTCACGTCGAAACTACCGTTTCTGTATAAAGAAACGTTGGTAAGCGGAGCTCTTGCAAGGAGAGACACTCGCGGGACGACACGAGGATCGAGAGAAACGGCTCGCCGCGGATATAAATCCCACTTAAGGGCACGTGGGATACGTACGCGCGTTACGTACGTTATACGCGCTACGGATAGAACGCGGTTATTCATAAGCAATGGATCATAAATAATAGAACGAAACGTGGCAAGCCCCGCCACGAAGAGAAGGAGACCGAGAAGGTGGTGGAGAAAGTGCAGGAGGGGAAGGCGAACGATACGTCAAGAACGCGCAGTAAATATTGTATCGATGCAAAGCTCGATATCTAGTACATACTTATCGTATCTGTATTGAACTGAATGAGTTAACGAGTACGCGAGTAACCACTAGAGTAATTGGATGCTTGCAGCTCGCTTCGGGTATTTTCGGCTCTTAATTTTTCCCATTCGGTAGGCGAATTTATTTTTCGGAGCAAAGTATAGCTTCCTTGGTAGATCTCTCCTCAACGATTACAATATTGCGAGCTTGACGATTATATATAATAAGTCTGCGAATTTTAACAATTACTAGTTTCGTCTGTCTGATTTTTATAATTTTGTCATCAATTACATGTTCATAACGATCATTGATCAAGTAAGAGGGTTTTATGACGCAAGGTTTGAATTGGCAATGGTTCGGAAATGCAGAAATTTGATGGAGGTAAATAGGCTGCGAGTTAAATTTTTGATAACACTAGGTACATTGTCGGCGTACAAATGTTCACATCTTGCTTTCTACGAAACGGAAAATATATTTTATTAGATGAAGCGGCGGGTAAATTTCTCGTTGGCAAAACTTCTCGGAAAAGGAATGAAAGTGCGTATAAAAAATGTGCCGTCAAAGGCGACGATCTTACAAAAGTTATTCGAATCGGTGCAAGACATTAGGGAAGTAATAAAAGGGCGAACTACGCCGATTCCTTCAAACTCGTGCATAGTTTGAAAACGAGAGTCAATGGACGAATGTTAATGCCATTTCCGAGCGCAACCGTCCAGAAGCCATAAAATATCCACGAAGTTTTGCCTTCGTGGAAATTTCGTCGTTGAACGGATCTAATTTATATGGATGCGTATGAAATGATTGACGACGTAGACAACACGTAGGAAGACTTAAAATGCGAGACGTGAATGGAACGATTACCAGGCCTTGAATTACAAGACTGACTTTGGATTTCGCGAGATCGCCAACCGACAAACCAGAATTTTCTCGAGCTTTCCAGTTTCCTCTTATAGGAAGACACGCGCAACGTATCTCAGGCTATCCACTTTTCTCGTCTTTTCTGGATCTACGCGAGACGCTGGAACGACGGGAGGAAGAGAGGGTGGAAAGAAGAGGGGATCGGGGCGGTATATGCAAGAAAACGTCCCGTACGTGTATCCGTTTCTTCTGTTCCGCTATCTTGGTACCTTTTTTCGCTCGTACCGATGATCAGATCTACCTTCACGTTTCTTGTCCAGTCAATCCCCGTTGTCTCCTGGCCTATTTGGAAGGCAATAAGTACAATCTTTTTCAAGAAACAAACGACTCGCGCGTCATCGTAAAGATAACATCCCTTCCTGCAAGTCTGCGTCTCTTACGATCTTGGAAACTCGCGTGACTCCCGCTAATTTGAAATTTTCACAGCTTACCGGCAGCAGAACATTTCTCGTTCACCGAGGAAGCGATTCTCGACCACTTCGAGCGACGCGGTGTTAATTATTCGATGTTAATAAGAGCGGAGAATGGCGAGGGCTGGAAAAGCGAGAGTGGGTGGAGGAGTGGGAGACGGATAAATGCACGAGGAAGATAAAATAGAAGAGCATTAATCAGGTGGAGAAACGTCATTATGCGAGGCGCTGTTCTCGAGGCAATCTTGTAAAACATTATTCTAACTAAACTGTCATAAACGAGAGGAAATGAAAAGAGCTGCTTAATAGCTTATGTATGCAAATGCGCCACGGCAGATTGCAAGGAGTGCTCTCGAGCGAGAGGAATAGAAGCGGTCGAGGAAGTAGTCGAAAGGGTGACTCCGAACCCCGTCAGTCCGTACCCCTCTACGAAATCTTCGCAAGGAGTCTTCGACGATGGAACATGCTCTAGGGTGGAAAGAGGTATCGCGATAGGAAAAGACGGAGGATAGAATACTACGAGAAATAATAAATAAGAAGCGATACGAGAGACAATGCTCGTGGAAATACGCAAGCAAGGATTCGACGATCGCGATTGGGAACTTCGTCCAAACGTTACGACCCTGTGATCGTAAGATATTTTCATTAGAAAAAGTTATGGAATCGTTGCAAATTAACTGTCCAATACTAATCAATTTTACTTTCTTTCCTGGTCTACCTTATGTCTATGGTAAATACGTGTACACTTCGAAATCGCGAAAATCAAATAAATCTTGTATTTTGCTTTTTATCGATGTAATCGTTACGTTTTCGAATGATGATTCTCGCGAGATTTAACTCGCGGTATGTCGACTTTTGTACGGTGTCTGTTAAAATATGGTTAAAGGCATTTCGTTAATGTTACTTAAGAATACATTTACTAGCGGTTTTAATGCAGCTTTTCGAATTCCGCGTTCGAACCCATTTTGTATTTTCACGGTGAAATACGGATCGAATAGTTATCTTACTTCGTCATTTTGAAAGTTTTCTTTTCCTGAAGCAAGAAAGTCTTAATGAACGAATCAAAATATTTTGACTCTCATTTTTATCACATTCAACATTTTACTATGCTTTTAATTATGAAATATTATAAACGAATCAATGTCTTATATTAATTTCAAATAAATCAACCAATTCGTTTCCAAGACTGTCTACAAGTGCAGCTTTATGGAAAGCTGATTTTGAGCTTTCAAACCTAACTTAAATATTATATTTTATTAATATAATTATTTATGTCAAATGTACATACAAATAGGATGCTACACTTTTTCTACGAAAGATCTTCTCGATAGAACTTTCCAAGCAATTTCCCGAATCATTGTTACGTCTTACGTATGAATTTTGCATGAACTTTCGGTCGAAATCAAAACCGGTCTTGTCCCCTAAAATCCCTCTTACACTTCAGTCTTCTAGTGCTCGGCTTTATTTCCTTCGAATCAGTATGGTTTCGTTAATATTTGATACATCGATTTGAATTTCCTAGTATACGCTTTTGAAACTCACCGAACGCGTAAGAATAAAGAAATCGATTTTTCCTAACCTTTTCATTTATATTCTGTACAAATATGCTTACTGACGTTCTACAAAGACGTCAACGATCAATCATAAGAAAACGTTCGGTGAAAAAGATTGTCGTTCTTACACAACTCCATCATTGGTACTGGCCATGTTTGAATGAGGGGTCGAAATCTCGATCGCAATCCGTTGACAACCGTCAGAAACACACGCGCTGCCTATTAACCCTTTCAACGCCAAATGGCGATAAATCCTCGTTTGTTTTTCTTGCGTTATAATTTAAAAACCATGAGTGATAGAACCTTAAATATTATTCCATGTAATGTAAGCTACCATCTGGTAAAATATGTAGTTGTTGTTTAAACTATTAACCCTTACAATGCCAGCCACAAATCTAATACCGACGCGGAAAATATTGGGTGAAATCAGTTGCAGTGAAAGTAACTGTTTACATTTAACTAGCTCTAGCTATGTATGTCGTTGGCAACAATAAATATTTCTTATGTCATTTTGAAGTATAAATACGTAGGTAGAGCTTTTTCAACGAAATTGGTTTTCACTGCATCTAGGCTCGATGTTCTTCGTATAGGTATTAACTTTACTTCTGGCACTATAAGGATCGAACCATTTTGCGATTTTGATTTCATCAAGAAGCCATTATCGTCGAGGCTACGCTTATTCCTCACGTTTTCCGAAAAGGCTCAAGATCGAAAATTTGGCGCGTGACGCGCGTGTCAATTCCAATAGACGTCCATTCCGAGGGAGTAGAAACAGGCCGAGATGGCGAGGATAACTTTAAGATTAAGCAACGAAAGAGAAAAGAAGAATAGGTGGAAGGAAGAACCGATGCAGCAGCAGCAGGGAGGAGTGTGTATATTTATAGCCGTAATCACGGTCTCTTAAAACTGTCGCTGCCGAGTTTACGCGAGATCCTTATCCGCGAGATTCATTATAATATTCATTCGCGATGGCGCGTGATTACGTCACTAGCAACGCGATATTCCTCGGATCAGTTACCCTTTCGTTCTTCTCTGTTCGTCCCTGCCGTTAAACGTCGATCAGTCTGATAGGCAAAGCGATGGGTAAACGATAGTGATTCCCTTAAGCTCGATCATGCTCGATGTAAATCCAACTGCCTAATTATTGCACGGAAAGTATCTTCGTCGATTACGATTTTAATTCAATAATAAAATTTACGACTTTAATTAATAATATCGGCTGACGCTCAAAGATTATTTCAAAAACGCGACCAATCTTTCCGATCGTATCAACGATCGAGGAGTCTCGCGAGAGTAGTAGTTTCACGGCCTCGATGGTAATTGGAAAATAAGAGACATTTTCTTTTAAAAAGATGGCGCGAATAAGAGTCGTCCTGCCTTTGAGAAGACCAGAATTCGCTCGAACGTTTATAAGTTGGAAATATGGTCAGATAAATCCTTACTTGTGAAACTTCAACGAATCAAATATTAAGGCCAGCTCTGCTTACTTATTAAAGCGTACTCGAACGTCGTTAGAATTAATCTTTAAAAGACGATGATGTATTCGACTAGAAATTACAGGCCTCGTGAGACCTTGCTGCTAGTTCGAGGAGTAGCAACTTGCAAAATTTCTATTAGCGATATTTCGATACGATATTTTAAATAGAACGCCTTACAATTAGACAGATTTTTCAAGGAAAGGACTTCTTATTTTTTCATGCTCCGGTTCGATAAAAAATGCTTACATTATATTTACAAGTTTGACATTATGTTTACAAGTAAACAAGAGAATTTATTAAAATATAAGAATGATAAATTTAATGAAACGAATCTACAGTTATAAGGAGATGATTTAAATTCAAAACAAGCCAACTATTTTTGCATTCGTATCAAAACTTGTCTTGTACAAAAAAAAATTTGTGTCACAGACAATTTTATCAGTTTCGGAATCTTTCCTTTATAAAAACAAATAATGACGACACTCTGATATTTTTCCAATATTTGGAAGTACTTTAAAGAGAGAAGATTTTACAAAAAGATTTCAGGATGTCGTTAACATGAGGTCCACCATGACCATGACCGTTCCAGATTAGGTATTAAATGTTTCTCAAACCTACATACAGCAGAATTATCATTGTAGGAGTTGATAGAATTGTTTATAAATGAAGAGATAAAATTGAAATTAAAAAATGGATATCAAGAATTTTAGCTTCAAAGGCAAATTAGAGTATTAGAGCAGTAGAGTATAAAGGTTTATAGATATAATCAAAGAAGTTTTTCATTGCATCCCTATCATCATATTTAACCGAAAGAGGATTTAGAAAAGAAACAAAATGATAATAGTGGAACTCAAAAATTTAAATTTGCTGATGACAAATATGGCATCAAATATCGAAAAAGTAGTATCATTGTATCAAGCTCAGCCATCTTACTAATAATATTATATTTATATTTTTTAACACTATGTATTTTTTAATCAAACATTCAGTAACACGCTAACATTGTCAATATCTTTTAACGAAATAATTCTAAAAATTTGCTTATGTTTTTCGATATGTAATATAATATACTTCACCTTAGAGGGACGCCATCGAATCACTATTAAAAAAAGTGGATTATAACCCAAAATTATAGATTACTTTAGTGATGTTGAGAACGAGAATCAGTGTGTTTTTTCGGAAAAGGGGCGGTGGCCAAAAAAGGTTGAAAGCCTATGAATTAGACGATTGAAAGCGAACTGATAATAGCTTCTAGATAAGTCGTCTTAAAATAATAATATTTAATAAGTTTTAAAGTAATTTCGTGAATAAAACAAAACAATGTCACGGAACGATCGATATACGCATCTCAACAGGCTTCGATATGTATTACAAATAAGCATTTACTTTTGCATATACACGCACACGTAAGTTATACGTATATATTTATATTTATACATACAAGGCGAAAACACACTCGGTGAATCATATTCGACGAAATTGTATTCCTTTCTATAATATGCATTCAATTCTACAATATTAAAATTTACACAAGAAAAAAAAAGGTAAAATGCAAAATGCCATCGCGAAAATGGCAAATTGTTTTGACTTATTGCCTCTTATTTTTTTTTGGACATGGCTTAAATAGAATTTCGTTGACCGTTCGAAAATTTCCTATGGACGACACAAGCACAATCAACGAATGTAATTCTAGTACCGATGATAGCGTACAGCCGAAAGTACGACCTACCTAACAATATAGTCTACATAAATACAAAATGACTGAATCTATACAAGCCGTACAACAAACAAAACAGACAAAAATATCCGATATTATATTTATTTGATACTTTTTCCTAATTTGTTAAATACATGAACAAAAATATATTCACTGATACAAATATTTGTAACATTATATTTAATTTAGGTATTAACTTGATTTTCACCGTTTTTCTAAGTAGTTTATATGTCGTGGGTGATCGGTTAACGAAAATAATACGTATAAAGACAATGTGTATTATCCGAATTGTTTATTAACCGATCATCGATTTATAATAGGTGTTGCAATAATGTTTACTTCTTTATTAAAAAAAACTCAACATTTCTTCCAACAATGTTCTTTCATCGATCCCGTATGTATTGTATGTATAGTTTATGTTTTTTGTTTCCAACAACGCACTTTGTCTTGGCGCCAGTCGATTATTGGTATACGAGCCGTTTATTTTGAAAGTGACCTAAATCCATTTTCCAAAAAATCAAGGTAGCTATTTTAAAATTTACATTTCTATGTTATCTTTTCATTTTGAAGTGAATTATAACTAATATATTTAAAATCACTAAGATTTTGTAAAACAAAA
>JAITYT010000519.1:196010-206551 GCA_025433975.1 Liostenogaster flavolineata
CGAAACCAGGATTGACTTTGTAAGAACACGACGGATGGACTCCTACGAAACGGGGTAAAAAGAAGGTAACGCGACGAAAGGATCGAGGCACAGCGGACTGGGAGTTTCGCGAAAGGACACGTCGTAATCTCCGATTATCCGCGGATATCCTTCTCATCGGGTGGAAAATGAGGAAATGCGTTTCGCTCGATGCGTGCAACGATAAACGTCCGACCAAAGTGAGGCAGGAAAGAAGGAGAGAATATAGGGTGTGAGGGAGAAAGAAAGGAAGAAACAGACGAGAGGAAGGATCAGTGACCGGCCGCGACTCGTGTGTCTGAGTTAGGCGAAGGTGTCGCCGTAGTAGGTACTGCGTTGCCGTGCTCACGTTCCCGGAAGTTGAGACACGAGAATATCCGGATACAAGCGGCGAACGTGAGACCCCTGAAAGACCCCCGTGCGCCCAACACCTCGTCGGCCGATATGACGCGATACTCTCCGCCCGGGGGTTTATCCTTACCTTCGCACCTGTCATTAGAGCGCGAAAGAAGCGAACGGTAGCGCGCATTACCGAAGGGCTGATTAAAACATTCGACGGGGTTGTGCGCAAAAAGCGACGAATTTTTTCTATCGCGATTTAATCCGTTGCGTCGCGATGGCGAATGAGTCGATCCATGACGCATTGTTTTATAAATAATATCGCGACGTACCGTATCGATCGGTTTTTTTTAAAAAGGCATCCTTCATGGCACGAGATAACAACGTTTAGGGGGAGAAAGGGACAATGTACGTTCGAGTACGCATACGCGAACCAAGGAAATCGCAACCATGTTGCGAATCCAACGACGAAGTAGGTGAAATTACGCGTTCGTCTTGGTATGGTGAGCGTCTATTCGATATTACTCCTACCCTTCTTTGGTTTAACTCCTACGGTGGCTACAGTAGCGAGCTATTGTTCGCCGATAGCAGCGCATTATGGAAGGAGAGTTTGCGTTTAAAAGTAGAAGGCAAACGTGTCAATTGGAGGTGAGAAAGGAGGTGTCGACGACGTCGGTGACTCGTGCCGTATTTAATACCTCTAAGTTACTCATCTGCCTTATCGAGTTAAGAGTTCGGTCGGGACGTTCCCTCGGGCCAAAGTCCATCCGCCTTTAGGTTATTTACATTCGGCGCTTACCCTTCGTAAAAAGTACAAGTGGAAACGAGTAAACCGAATAAGAATCCTATAAGTTCGAAGAAAAACCTACCGGATCGAAATTCGCGCGCAGTGATGTCGTATTTGCGCTCATCATCTGACGTACGCGTAAAATCTCGATATTTTATAGGTATTGAGAAAATATTACAGATCTCGCGAACCTTCGAATATCCGATTTTTTCGTGCACCGAAGCACAAACGTACCAAAAGACGCCTTTTTAACAGAAAATACGAATAACGTCGTTGGTAGAAATTTCGAGCAAAAAACGAAGTATCTTTTACATTTTATTATGTAACGAAGAACGTTTCTCTCGGATAAACGTAAACTTTTATTTGACTTCTACTATTCTACTTCTATTTTGACCGATAACATTTTTATTGGTCTTCCGTTCAAGATATTGGATCGATCTCTTTGAAAATCGTTTCGATCCTTCCCACACACATTAACACGTCATCCATATTTTGGCAACGGTCTTACTTTCTCACGTAAAATGTATACATCTAATGAACACCGAGACACGAAAATTTAGAGCATTTTTCAATATTTTACCACTCGAAGCGTTAACGTGCGAATTATCGTACGGAAAGAACAGATAGATGACAGGACTTACGCTTCTTAATGACTAGACGCGTATGAAAGTCTCGTTGAGTAGGAAGAGTCGATTCAAACGAAATTGTTCGATAAAACTTTTTTCATTGGCTGCTCATTAAATGTCGAGCGTTGACCTCACCCCGTCGCTCTCTCGGGATGCAAAGAAAGGTTCTTTCGCTCGAAGGAAGCTGCGGCTTGTTCTTACCCAAGTGTGTTTACCAAAAGTTCTCAGGCTCGACCTCCGCTCGGACACATCGAGAACCTCATCACGTAGAATTTAAACCCTCCCTTATCTGCGCGTCATCAAGAACCAACTTCCTTTTTTCTTTTTCTCTTGCGTCTCTACCTCCTACTTCTGCTCGTCCCTCTTTCTCTTTCTTCCCTTTCCTTCCTTCTTCATTGTCTCTCGCGCTCTATTCTCCTCTGTCATTCGAAGGCCTCGCTCCTCTCCTCCGCTCTTTCTCCATCCTGCCTTTCTCTATTCCTCTCGCCAAACATTCTCCGTATCCCTCGTTCGCCTCTCTTCCTTTCTTCGATGCGCTGTAGCGCATGTGCACGAGAAACCGTGATTTACATCGGCGGATGCGGCTAGATAGCTTTCATAGTTATTGCCCTTCCTCCCAGGACACGAGGATAAGGAAAAAGGAAAGACTCCGTTCAAATACTATTTTCTTTCGTGAAAAACGTTTCCAGTTTTACAAGCTTCGTCGTATCCTTGAACTCGAGAACGAAGCGCTGAGACGCGTGCTAAACGTTGTAGTCTTGGAAGTTCCAACAACTTGTAAGGAGAGTCAAATTTTGAAAGAACGTTCTTTCGCTCGAAGGTAGTACGAAAAATCTGCTCTAGGTTCGCTCCGTTAACAATCCACTCTGCGGAATTTCATATTTTATTTTGACCGTCTTGACGATGTTAACGATCAAGACGATAAACTAGATGAAAGCGCTTAACGTTAAAATCTTCGGTCCCCCGATCATACGTACTCGTATAATACGAGTTCGAAACGTATAAATTATGGAAGAGATTCGCAGGTGCGTTATGCAATCACGCCATGTAACAGGCAACGTTCTCTCTTCGATAGAGACGTCTAAGCCTCGACGCGAAGCAACCGTCGTGTCACGAATCAAACTGCCAACCATATTTTGGTCCATTTGAAGTAAGAAACGCACCGTGAATTATGCATGAAGCGATGTGGAAACAGAATTCAAAGTGTGCTTTCCGAGCATTCGTCACTACAAGATCGTACAAATCTGCGACATTGCGATATTTGTTATTTAACATCGCGATACTCACAATCACATTTTAGATAGCTCTACGTGGTAGCACGACGACGGTCAAAGCGATACGTAAATAGGATCGATTTAGAAGTCAAGCGCTTCGCAAGAAGAGAGGTAAAACGATCGATCGAAAGATCACCACTAACTAGATCGCTTCGGATTCTTCCCTGATTTTAGAATATCGAGACAACTCGTTAAAAGATTTAACGTCGAGGCCTTTTTCGTCTTGTAAAAGCGACGCGAAGCAACTCGATCGGAAGAAGTCGATGCGAACGCTGATTGTCGATTCAGTGCGATTCCGAAACGTCCGAGTAAGAGCGTGTCACGATGACCGGTGAGGACGGGTGACGACGGGCGTCGATAGGGCGCCGGTATCAGCCCCCGCAGAAATTATAATGCGCATCGTGCCGCGGGCTCGACGACTAATTCAATTAAACAATTCATTTGCCGGTCCGAAGCACCACCTGAGGGCATGTCCCATTCCATCGAGCGCGCTGACGGCGTCCGTGTTCGACGCCACCGTGTTGGTCGATACGGAGGCGGAAAACGTGAGTTGGAGAAGGACCAAACCGGCCCTTCCCCGACCCCCGGCTCCCTAGAGAGCCGTACGCCTCGCGCTACAATACAATGCTCCTAATGTTACGGCTCCAGTTTCCACATAATTTTCTTTCGCGGCCCTTTCGCTTATATCGAACGCCTAAGCTTTTGTAGCACTTTCGACAAAGAGAACGTCATTTCCGGTGACCGCTCGATAACGACGAGAGGATCGAGAGCGCCTTGGACGCGGATAACGAGCTAACCTCTTACCCAGGGGGGGGACAAAACGACCCGTTAAGAAAAAATACCCGCGTGTCCTTGCGCCTGAAATCTAGCCATTGCGTAACTTCCTCTACAACTTCCCTCGATGTCTCTCTGGTCGGTTCGTTATTCTTAACGAAACCTAACTTTCTCAAAAGTATCGAATTTTTCGACGTGGAAAGTCGACTTTTTACGCTTAAAGTCTAATACGCGTCGACACCGACCTATCTCCATCGATCTGTCCCGAGGAAGCGCAGCTCGCTTGCATCGCATACAGCGAAGAAGCATCGAACGACGAGCAAGGCGAGAATATAGCGAAAACGAGAGAGGGAGAGAGAGAGAGAGAGAGAGAGAGAGAGAGAGGAAGAAGAGAAGAAGAACCGTCTGTAACCTCGTCATAGTCCGCTGCTGAATTATTGATGCCGGACACTTAACACCCTCCGACACGCCGTACCTCCACGTCGAGTCGTCCAAGACCGCGGCGAGTCGTTCCTCTATCAGCCCTCTCCTAGCTTCGATATATCTCGAAGGAGGAAAAGGTGCAAAGGGAGGAAGAGAAGATACGACGGAGAAGGGAAGACGAGCCAACGATGGCTCCGTACCGTAAGGGACCTCTATTCTCCAGCACCCCATGGGACCGACGGCAGGGCCCCTCTCCTCTGCCGCCCAATTTCAACCAATTTGACCGAAAGTTGGGCGTAATTTTATTTTCACACGTCTACGGAGGCTCGACCTCCGCTGATGCCTTTGCCTTGGTCTCTTCGCCTTCCTCGCTGCTTTCCTTTGCGCGATACACACCGACCGCCGCCGATTCCCCGACGTTTTTTTTCCCCCTCTTGGCCTCTCTCTCCCTTTCTCCGCTTACGTTTCTCGTACCTCATGGGACGCGCACCTAACGCGGATCGTCTTGGTAGGGCGATAGGCATTAAGTGCAAAGGATAAAGAAGACGAGGCCACGAAAATCGTGCCACGAGAAGGGCTAGCGGGGATGACTTCGAGTTTGGTAGAAGGAGAATCTTCGGTTGGAGAATGCCGTCCTCCCTCTTAATTATCGACGTCCTAACGTCCATTCCCTTCAGCAGCGTAAGGTCACGGCTCTGATCGCACTTCGCTCCGCGTTTCATGACCAACCGATCGAGCGACTTCTTTCGAGTCGATACCTCGAAAGATACTGTGGGACCTCTCGGCACATCGCATAATAGGTAGGCTCTTTGACTCGACTGACATCGTAATCTGCACTTAACGGCGATATCACGGACCGACGTTATTGGCCGAACGCTATTGTTTTTCCCGTTACCTCATCGATGTAACTTCGGCTGCTAAATCGCGAGAGCTTCCTCTTTAGAGCCGAGCACGTAGAAGACGTGATTCTTTCTTCTGGCGGTATGAAATTTATGAGATTAATTTCATTGGATTTGGAACACGGCACGCCGCTAGTGAGATCCTCGCGGTATACTTTTATCGTTGTACTTAGAATTATACGAAACGTAGACTCGGATTATCGTAGTTCTTGGAGATTGCTTTACGTTTTCGTTACTTTAAGATTTAGCAAGGAAACGTGTACAGCGCGATTCGCCGCAGAATACATCCGATTCGTCTTCGTTATTGCCAATCTCCCAATGGCGAACGAGAATGACGATCGTTGAGAAAGGAAGAAGCGACACGAAGAATTGGAAAATTAAAGCGCTCCTTCGTTGCTAAACTTTTCGGTATGTTTACGAGCGAAGTATCCACATCGCGTCTTGCAGCTAGCAGAAGGGAGAAAAGCGTCTGTCGTCATTATACCTTTGGGAGGACGGATCCTTGTAAGCGAGACTACCGACGACGTTGGGGGATGAGACGCGCGGGGTTTGAGACACTCCGACGCAACGCTTATAAAATCCGAAAACAAGAGTCTGACCCAATAGCGCCGCTTGTCCCCGGACTGAAGGAAGTCACCCTCTCTCGCGCACTTTTTACGACCTTTGGATCCTGCGACAAAGATGAAAGTAATGGGTTACCACAGCTTCGTGGTATTTGCACGTTGTGCTCTCGAGGGGGAAACCGGCTCGTCCGGATAAAATAGAGAAAGACGAGGATAGAGGGTGGGAGGGGAAGAGAAAAAGAGAGAGTAGCGACGGCCGTTTTACAGTCGTTAAGCGCAATAGCGGCCTAATAAAAAGCCCATCTCGTTTTCAACCCTTGCCGAGTCAAACGATGCATTTAATTGTACCACTCGCGCCATTCTTTCTACCGAATACTCGCGCGTTCCCGAACGAAAATCGAATTTTTCTTGGTTCCCTTTAGTCGATCACGAACGACAGCGGGAGCCAACGTCAATTTCGTGGATCCATTAGATACGCCGATTTAAGCAATGTCGCCTCTGAACGAATTCGTCCAAATCGACGACTATCCGTAGCGAAGGTAGAAAAACATCGACGATGAGGAGGAGAGCCGGAGGAAAAAGGAAAGGAACGAATCACAAAGGAAGAGACAACTACTAAATCCTCCCGCTATGAGTCCTAACGTGAACGGGCTAACATCGATTTCTACTGACGTAGCCTCGCTAACGTAGGATTTTTCTTTTTCTTTTATTGGTCAGCGTTTAAAGTTTAAATGTAAAAGCGGAACTTGACGGACGCGCACTCAGAGAGTGGGGGAGGATGTGAGGCGACGCGAGGAGGAGCGAGGTCGAGGGACGGTGGTTTGGTAGGCGTGGTCACCCAGCACGCCGGTATTCACCTCGGATACATTGACTGGCTTGTCAGTAAACATGGGCCTGATAGCGCTTGAATAATGTATGCTGCTTAAGCGGCGGTAGCCGCTTTACCGCGCATTTGCCGTGACGACCTCTCGCATCGCCACGCCTCTCCTTGTTCGTACCTATCTCCACCACAGCTCGTGCCGTCCTATTCTATCCGCCGTCATCCTTCTCACTCCGTTTCTTTTACACCTCGAAAAGCACCAGTCGTTGATTCCCCGCACCTTATTGACCAAGCCGCTATTATTAGCGGGTACGTGAATCGCAAGGAAGCGGGTCAACTCGCTCATCTTCTTTTTGGCAGGATTTTATGAATTTTATAGGATTCGTACTTTACGATTGCGCGCGAATTAATTACTTAGCTAAATAAGGAGATTCGACGCACCTTTAAAGAAAGGATCAAGATCGTTGATCCAAATCGTTTGTTTTAAAAGTTAGTCAAATTCGACTTTGTAGAAACGAAGCATCTACGAATCGTAATTATGAACTGATCTTACGAACTTGCCTTCGATATTACGAGAAAACGAATTTAAGTCATTTTCGAAATAAATCCTTCGTAAATATATAATAGAAATTCTTCAAAATCGGCATCAACGACCACGCCTAACCTTCGATGCTCTTGCCTGTGATTACAGTATCCTAGAGCTACGGAAAGAAAAGAGTAGAGACGCAGCGAGGTCGAGACGAGGCAAGGAGAACTTCGAGTTCTACGAGCTAGCAAAAATGCTGCCACTACCGGCGGCTATTACCTCCCAGCTGGATAAAGCTTCTATCATAAGGCTCACCATCTCTTACCTCAAGCTCCGGGACTTCTCGGGTCACGGCGATCCCCCATGGAATCGTGACGGACCACCACCAAACAAAACTGTCAAAGGTAGGTGACTACTTTACCACGATCTATGAGAGGATCTTGCCAAAGTCGACAGAAATCGTTCGATTTTAACTTATTTCTGCATGATCGACGAATGGATGATGAATCTTTCTCTCCCTTCCTTTTATTTTAAAAGTAGAATAAATAACGAGGGTAAAATCACAACGATTTTATAGAAACTATTTTCGTTCGAACCACTTAAAATTGCATTCCTTAGATCGAGCGGATACCTTTCCACAGAACGGCTTCGTCGTGGAATGAAAGATTTTTTTCTAGGGCGTATATTATTCTTTCTCGATCTCCGGCGTAATCGAATAATGGCCGATTCCCAGGACGAGTGCGGAATGTTACGCAGAATTATGAATATCGATGCTGGTTTCGGCTAATTACAAAATTAAATTTCAATTACGATTAATTTCGTCGACCACCTCGATGAAAGGTGACGTTGTAAAATTAATAAATTTAGTTATTTTCGGTAATGAAATTCATCCATGCGAACTCAAAACGATTTTGTCAAATTTTGGATAAAATTACGATGTCAAAGAAATATGATGCTGTTATAATGCTACGCAACAACAGATTACGCTTTTCGTGTATTCGTTTCTCACATTCCGCATTCCTATGAATTTAATTCTTCAAAAACTAATCGGACTTAGACTAACTCGCTTGATTCGTACAACTTATGCTAAAATCTCGTACGCTATCGAAGAAATACAACGTCGATTCAAATTTCAACACACCCTGACAACAACAACTGAAGCACTCCATTGTTGTGTCGGCACTGGCGTAAGCGGTAAAATTCGATCGAGCAGAGATCATCTTGAAGGCTCATCGAACGAGTGTCACTCGACAATTAATAGATAAGCAGAGACGGTAGAGTCGTTCTAGAGACATCATAGAGGATAGACGATCTAATCTATCCAGAGCAACTGTTACTATATTATTATATGATATTAAACGGTGTTTGTTTGTATCGGTATTGGTTGATTTATAATGAACACCAATGAACGTTTAATATTACAATATACCTACATATACGCGCAACGGTATATTGAAAAGATCTTTTGTTTGCTCAATCACACTGACTTCACAACCTTATAATCTTTTCTTTTAACGATTAAAACATTAAATTGTTTTAGGTAACAAATTGGTACTGTTCGTACGCTTCGATGACGCGTTATAAAAATGACAGCGAGTTAGCAATACAGAAATTATAAAAATGTTTGTAGTAGTAAAATCACGGTGTGTTGTGAAATTGTATTATCGATCGCTTAGTTATTTAATAGGCAACTCGAGTGTTATCACCAGATGTCTAAAAGAGAACAGGAAGTTTTTAGAATACGTCGATAAACTATGATAACAATTTATATGTATCTTCGTATCGTTCTTTTTTATGAAAATGGCGTTTCAAATGATCATGAACCATCGAATTCGATAAATTGATTAAGACCTCTGTTGGGAAAAAACGAAATTACTTTTCAAACAACCTAATAATTTGGAAGAAGACGAGGAAATGAACTGTCTAAATAGACGATGCACAATTTAACGATATTTCTAGGAATATAAATGATGACTCGCGGAATAAGAACGAACTTCGTACCGTTGCAACGTAACATTTGCTCTCCCGCTTCGAAAAAATCGCGATATCGACGACACTTTCTACCTTTGGCTCGGTTGGTTCTGACATTCTTCAGACTACATGGTCGATTAGATGCGCACATCGCCCACGAGAAACGTATCTGCCGTTGATGTTTCCTGATGGATCAGCATTTAACCTCGATTCTGACGGTGCAGTAGGCAGGGGTGAAAAAGAAAAGAGAGAGAGAGCTTCTAGTAAAGGGGGAGAAAAGTAGCGAACACCGTTAATGGGAACACCAAGTTGCGCCAGAGCGGAAGAAAAATTCTCTCTGGAGACGAAATAGGAGAAAGGAGAGATGGGAAGTCAGTCGCCTCGTCATAATTCTGTTATAGGTCTCCGGCTGCGTCACGGTACCCGAGTGCGTGACGTCTCTCCACTCCTTCCTATCGATGTGCGTCCGTCCGTCCGTCAGACGTTCGACTTGGTCGACGTCCTTCGTGTTCGATCCGTCAACCAATTCGATTTAGATCGAGATATCACCGTTCTAACATTTTGATAGATCGCACCACCACGTAAACAGAAATACGTCGTGCGTCGCGACTTTCTTGTTCGTCTCTTCGCTGATCCGCGTTGTCGAGAGAATCTTGCTTTGGACTCGACGGAAAGGAAGCGCGCAGAAGAAACGGTTGGCGTACATCGGCAATGAGTAGGCGTAAGATGATCGATGTAGGCCGAATTGGCCAACGGAAAAGCTGTGACACAGCCGCGTCATCGCGTTCGAAATGGCCAAATGCCCAGGATGTCCCATTTTCGTTAAATGAGCTACGAAAATGAAGCAACGGAATTTTATCGATCGATTATCACCACAAATTCCCCATTACTATGTATCCGCCAATCTCTTACCTCGACTGTCCGCTCGGCCATGCCGTTTATACCGGGGTATCTCGTAGGAGCATCTATTGCCCGACATTGGCCTCCTTACGGATCCTTGCCTCCGCTCATGGACGCATCTCGCCACAACGAGAATGAAAGAAAAACGGTGAAGATCGAAGAAAGGGAGATATCCCGCCTTTGTGCGGCGGGATTCAACCGTGCCGCCCCGAATTCGCATAAAAATTCACCCGGCATCTTGCTTTATCTTTCGTACGTTAGGCAACGCTCGAGAGGGGAAGGTGAGAAGGATAGAAAAGGTGAAGATGGAAAGACGATTTGCCGATATCGCGACAAGGAGCATCGACGTGGACAAGCGAATTTCGCGTCGCCCGATACACGGTCGAAGGGTAATGAAAAACGCAAAGATTTTATTATCGAGGTTGACACGTTTCTTTGTTTTTCATTTTTACCTCGAGATAATCAACAAAGAATCGCAAGGTTTCCTATCGAGTCTACGATACGCCTTCCACCTTAATCAACGTCAACGATCATCGTTAAGCAAGGCACAAATACTACTGTGAGCAAAAAATAACGGGAAATTTGAATTTAAATTTTATGGGGACTCCGATAGGGGCAAAT
>JAITYT010000519.1:207094-221590 GCA_025433975.1 Liostenogaster flavolineata
ACCCATGTATGTCGACATCGACATATTTCCCGAAAATCGATATATTTTTAGGTAATTTTCATGGGATCGATTGGATGAATCTCGAAAATCCTATTAACTGTCCCGAACGAGCGTGGCCATCGTCGGTGATTAAATCGCCTTTGCTCCTACCACCAAAGGGTGGTCACGAATCGCATCGTCGCGTTAATCTCGCACGAGCGAGACGCGAATAATGCTATGCATTAATATCTATCGAACTTCGTCGAATGACACAAACTCATCGATTAAATGCAATTTAACGATTTTATCGATGTAAATTTACAACATGGCATAATTTTCGTCGATCCTCTCACGTTTATCGCTTGCTTACGTAGCTCGTCGAACGCAGGAAGCCCTTCGTAGAAAGACCAAAGCAAAAATCATAACGTTCGAGATAACGAAAATTCCAAAAACACGAATAGAAGAAAGCGGTACGCCACGAACGCGCTAAAAGAATCACCTCGATTATTCATCGTGATTCCCTGTAATATACAAGAAGGGGACGTTCGAGTTAATATTTGCAGCATAGTATAGACGAAGATGGCCACGTTCCTTCGAAAATCAAAGAGATGGTACGACACGGTATCCAAACGTGAGAAAGAGAGGAAGAGAGTCGAATAGAAGAACGAATAAAGTTTCGTGGTAAGAGAAGGGGGAGATATAGCAAAAGGAGAGGCTGACTGACTGACTGACTGACTGACTGACTGACTGACTGACTGGAGGAAGAGAAGGATACGTACGTAGATACGTACGAAATACGTATAAAGGCTTAGTCGCGCCCACTGTTACCCACATGAAAATCTAATCACGGCATCCCCCTCTGCTGCCGCTGCTGTTGCTGCTTTTGCTACTCCCGGTACCGGCGGTGGGTCCTCGCGTTACCAGCCACCAATGTAACTAAACTAACGAAATTGAGTTAGGCGCCATCCGCGCATCGCCGTCTGCAACTCCTCCCTCCGCCTTCTCTCGCTCTTCCTACCACCCAGCTAGTACTCCTCGTCAAACTGAATCCGGTGGCCTCGTCGACCCTCGGCGCGGGGCACGTCACTACCAGTGGAACGAGAACCTCTCGACTTAACGAAGTAAAATGCGCTGAAGGTTTCCAGACACGTCGACCGATTTAGTTTTATGCTCTTTTTCTCTTTCCTTCCTTTTTACTTCCTCTACCCTTCCCGTGCCCTCGTCTACCCTCGTTGCTGCCTGCCGTATCCCCCTCTATCGTAGATCCTCCGTGCTTTCATCCCCCGCCCCCATCCCTCTAGCCACCCTCCACCGCCTCTTTCACTCCTCGCGACTCTACCCTCCTCGATGGCAAGGAATCGCCGAACCGGCAAGTTGATTTTGCATCGTCCCCGCGATTGAATCTCTGGATTGCGCGACGTGGGTCGGTCGCTCGGTTCTTCGAAGAGAGAAAGTTGCCGCTTAGTGGCCAGTCAACGCATATCGGGAACGATCGATGCCCTTTGATGTTTATATTCTTTCCAAGAAATTGAGAGACCATAAGACGATCCCGATTGGCAAGAGCGTCGAAATGTCCAAGTAGGTAGGAAATTCCTAGTAGATCGTTCCGAATAACCGTTTCAAGTTGGATCTATCCCTGATAAACGTTGGTGAATTTTCAAAGATCGAAGATGTATGTACGAAATACGAGCGGTAGATTTGCGACTTGGATTGGCGTCTGTTCGACTTGGATAAACGACGACAACAAAATATGATTTGTTGAATTTGAGAAGCAATGAGGAATTTGATATCGTTTCTCGTGAGAAATTGGCACGAATCACGTCCGATGACCTCTCGTCGAAAGCGTAGTCGTAGAGCACGAATTGCGCCTTCTTTAATTTATGTGTCCCGAATTAAAAGGTATTTGGGTCGCACGTTTGGATCCCGTTGCTATTAGTATACTCTTCGACTTCGATTCGTAGAATCGACATTTTGACCGTGTTTCACTGCCAATGTCGCTTCTTTAGGCAAAAATATAAGCTTCAAATGTCCATTCGCAACGAAATCCAACTTTAACGCTAAAACTACCGAGTAATTAAGATGTATCTTCTTGCATCGGAGAAGTCGAAACGACTCGTAAACGACGTGAAAAGAACACCGACTTCCCAACATCTTCACGGGTAATAGCGCATAGAAATATAATCAACGATACGTACGTTCGACGTGTTCTCAATGTCTCTTGTATTTGATTAAATATGCCATGACTGGTGTACCGCGTCGAAAGACACAGCAAGAAGAGAACCACTGTCAGCGACAACAGGAAGCCTCCTTGGCAAGTCACCAGACCAACGAAATACGGGGATTAACTAAACGCAACGGACTATTTAAGGAGTGCTAAACGAATCATCGTCACCAATAGCTTAATCAACGCCTCGTCAGCACGGCGTTCTGTTTGCCCCCGGCTTGCATTGATTTTACGCTTGGTAAAAGGGCGTCGCAAAGATATCGTCCTCGGCGCTTAAATTATGCGCGTTATTACCCGGTATCAAAGTGCCGTTGCACGCGTGTGTTAAGGAATCTCAAATATCGAACGAATTTCAATCTCAACGATAAAACGAATTGAAAACCGATCAATCGTTTTGGCCTTTCATTTAGTTTTGTTGATGATTGAAAAGTCGCTCGGAATAGAAATCGCTTAAACATTTCGATTCGTTCCTATCTCGACAATTTTTTTATTTACATCTTTCGTTACATATCGTTACCATTAGTTTACCTTTGAGATGATTATAACAATGCTGACATCACAAAAAATTAGCAGAATTAAAAAACCAATCTAGTAAAATAATATCTCATTTCTGAATTCCTATTCTACGCAATATGTAGCAGCAGCTCGGAGACCGTTCTTCTACCAAACTGTGACCTTTCTCGTCGAACCGATCGATCGCACTCACATTTCTTGATGCGAACGTGCGTTCGGAAGACTTGGCTTTCATGAATGAACCACTTTGTATCTTCGCTGCTTGCGTTTCGTAAGAATTGCGTGATCGATGAAGTTCGACTAGTTTTTTTGAAATTTAGGAAAAACTAAGCGTTCCTTCTTAGACTGATCGTTGGGTAAAAATTTCCGCTCCTTCGGTGCCCGAATCTATCGAAAAATTCGATCGTCAATGAATCGATTCTAATAGCACTCGTAGAAGCCATAATTTTTCTGCTCTAGGGGTTTCACAAGAAAGATATCTCGATAACATAGTTTGCTTAGGGCGTCAGTCGTCGGAAGCTAAGCTTAAACCTCTTCCGTCCAACCTCAACCGTCCAAGAGGTAACGTTCATACCTCTTGACAAATGTTAAAAACGATCGTATATGGATTCTTACAAGGCCACGTTTTACGTTCGACACGTGAGTTTTTATTCAGCGAATTATATATTAAAATATGCGAATACCAACTTTGCAAATGCGATACTTGCAATTACAAATGGATTTAGAAAATATTCCATACGTGTTGGAATGACAAACGTTCGAAATGCGAAAGAATTTCTTTCATTTCGTGCAATAAATCCGCGATATAAGCGACCCCTTATTGGCGTAAGACAGGGCGGAGTACATAAATCCTTGTATCTCACGAAATATCCAGAATTATGGGATTCCGTGAAACGTTGCCAAACACTTACTCGCTGAAATGTTAGAAACAAGAATATGGAAGAAAATGTTAGAACCATAGTACGATTATCAAACCACTACAATTCTTGCAGCAATTAAAATACAATTAGTCTAACGAATTACGTAAAACAAAATAAATCAAACTTACACCTGTATAATATAACCAAAATATTGAATTTCAAATGAAGACGAAACTAAATTAAATCGATTTTTTCGTATCTAAAAATACATCGTTACTCGCCACGAGTAATGTATAAAACAGAGAGAATCGTTCGTGTTATGAAGAACATATTTAAATAATCTTAAATCGGGTCTTCCACGGTTTCATTAATATCGATAAAAATCCGATTATGAAATATGTATCCCATACAAAATTTTATTAACCATATAAAATCCTCGGAAAAGCTAGAAAACACAAAGAAGTTACGTATTACAACAATTTATTGTCGAAGAAAGTACAATAACACAGCGGTTGATAAGTTCTCAGTCTAATGAAGAAAACATAACTTTTTTTCGTCAAATTCGACTTTATTCATCAACATAGTCTCCTTGAGCGCTTCTCTAACATTTCGATACCTTTCTTGAAGAATGATTTATCTTCGGCTTCAAAATAGGCGTTTGTTTCGGCCATCACCTCCTCGTAACCACCCCAATAGAGTGGGTGCGGAAGAAATTTGAAGTGTAATTCGTGTAATTTCGTCCTCATAGAAAACGACTCGTGACCCGGTGCTGTTAGCAAATGCGGCACTCACTTCGAAAACAGCTTACTCATAGACAAATGTTCATGCAAAATAAAGCTTACACGTTCCTTTGATATCTTTAGAGTGTCAGCTATCTCTTGCACCTTCGCTTCACGATTTGCCAAAACAATTTTGTGGACTTTTCCATGTTTTCTGATGTAACCACCTCTTTTGGGCGACCAGAGCGTGCCGCATCATCGGGGTTCGTACGACCACGTTTAAATTCAGCAAGCCAGTCAATAATGGTCGATTTTCCTGGTGCAGAGTCCGGATGACACTTATCAAGCCAAGCTTTCGTTTCAACGGTGTTTTCCCCCATCAAAAAGCAGCGTTTTATCAACACACGAAATTCTTCTTCTTCCATTGTTGCCACTGTAACTTTTGAACCAAACGTCAGGTCGTCATTAGATTTTTACGGTTATCTTTTGAAGGTTAGTACTTTCTAAAAAAAATATTATCAATTTTGTATTTATGGCGCCACCTGTCAGACCGGAAACTTATCAGTTGATGCGTTACGTTGATTAGCATACGATTCTGTTCGATGCACGGAGCATCGTGAGGTTAATCCCGCGAAGCACCGAAACGTTCTTCGATACACTTGAACTGATCTCGACGAATCTTGAACGTCGTTCGTAATCTCAAACACTAGCGGACCATTAGTAAAAAGACGAAGGACATTTCTGGTTGATCGTGAGAGCGTCACCATGAAAATCAGTCATCGTACAAATTACCAAATCAGCGTGGAATGGCTTCGAAAAGTTGCGCGTAGTCGCACACGCCAGGACGATCGCATCATCGCTCGCATACATAATCGTTACGACCGATATAATTCTCGACATCTGCTTGAAAGAAGGAAAGAGCCGACGACAAACGGGGGACAAGACGAAATTATCGTTTAACGCGCGGAGCGTCGCACCGAGTTCGTAGCTTCCCTTGCGCGAAAACGACGCGGGATCACTGCCGGAGAAATATAACAAATTCGGCCATTTTTCATTAAACCCTGGTCCCTGGAGCCACCGACATACGAGGGAGTCTACGACCATACGTTATATCTATCGTTCGGTAACACCTACTATATTCTTTCTTTTCTTTTGTCGTTCTCTTACTCTCCCCTTCCTTAGCTTCCGTTCCGCGTACCCTCTATTGCCTCCTGGAATCTCCGGATACGAGGACACCCTCTGCAGACTCTAGTCGTCGTCGTCGTCGTCGTCGTCGTTGTCATCCTACTGTGGAAAATATTCGAGGCAGACGCGATTAGACTCGTTTCGCCGCGCTGTCGAAAAAAACACGAACCGTTACCTACGGGATCGTCCTTAACACGTTCCTTACCACGTGGTGCATGTGCGTCCCACACTGAACTTTATCGTTCAAGCCATTTGAAATTCTCATGGTAAAACGAAGTATTTTTTTAAAAATTATTGTAAAGTCAAGTATTATTGACACCGTAATATTTATTACGTATACCGCGGTTATCGTATCATGGGGCATGTACGTTACACATACGAGGTATCGATTAATCATTTATTTGCGCGACATAGAGACAACAATTACTACTTTATTAAAGTTGGTATTTGTTTAGTTCGATATGTTTTGTAACGGAAAATATGTGGTATGTATACACTTATTTGAATGTTCCTCCTACTTATTGTAATTTTCCTCCGTTCTTTTTCTCAAACGTTTGCCAGCAATTAGTTATATAATTAATTATGCAAATACGCTACTCTCACAAGTTAAAATGAAACCGTATGATTACACAAATAAGTTCTTCTGTTTTCCAACAGACACTTTAAGCGAAATAATAAGTTTTCATCGTCTTATATGAATTTATCCAGTTGTTAAGAGGAAAAAGTTCGATTCAGCGTTAACAAGAACAATACAACTACTTCTCATACAGACTGGTCTGATTCTATTGGATTGTAAATAATTGTATAATGTAAGGAATAATATTAAAAATATTTTAAATTGAAATCTTTTATTTGAAATTATCATTTAGACATAATTAAAAATATAGCGTAGAAACGTGTGCCTCGCCTGGCAGAGTAAATGTTCAACCAAGTGTTTGTTAAAATAATTTATTAAAAATAAAATTTATTGCTTCGTTGTCTAATCCATCTTAAACTCTGTACCCTTTTCTCGATAATTATGTTATTTGCATTATTTCAAAACTTATAAGACATACGTCTGGGACGCGACTGGCGTCATGTTGAACCTTTTCCCGACCCAATTTAAATACCCCTATTTTCCGGCATCGACTCAATTCTTTTTCATAAACTGACACGTCTCGTTACAATTCGCAAATCTTTTTATCTTTCTATTTCAATATATTTTTTTCATATAATTTTTTTCATATAGATAAGATATTAGAATACAAGTCGGGCGGTTTGGATGCTTTGGCCGGAAAAGGGTTAAATTGTAAGAATACCTACGAGAGTGTCCAAGTCGTTGTGGATTGGGTAACTTGGGTAGTTTACGTTATAGTACGATTACTTTTAAAGATGACATCTGGATTCGAACGATGTCATCACGGTTCTTAATTTTGCGGATACTCGAACTTCTTAAATTTGTAACGACGCGTAAACATTGTAATTACTTAATTGTACGTTAACCAATAAGACTCAATGAAATTTCTTAACGGCCAACAAGTAAAGGAAATTTATACATTGTACGTTGGATTGCCTACGATTAATAGAGAACTTCGATGCTGTTCCTCCTCCTTAAAAAGAGATCGATTATACATAAAACATTATTTTATTTCGCGATGCTTCGGTCAATGATCTTCGACATACGTCAAAACCAAGGAGAGATTCGTCGCGTCCGGACCTTCTTCCTTGCCTTCCTTCGTTTCGTACCAATTGGATCGTCACGATGGAAGTCCTTCCAATATTTCTCTACCTTCTCAAAATAAATAGAACGGCAAGGAAAGTACGCTAAACGCGTATGAGATATTTATCAAAATATTGTGATAACCGGCACGCGAGGGCTGGACAATGGGGGAAGATTTATGGAGGGGTCAGCTGTCCGGACGGAACGCGTAAACGCCGATACAACCGGCGTTAACTTTCGAAATTAGTACATGATAGATGTGAAATGGAAGTCAGTAAGCTCGTAAATTTAACGCTTATGTTATCCGTGGCAAATATTTTTATCGCGAACGAATTCTACATTTTTTTTCTCTTACTTTTTCCTTCGCTTTGATTGAAATACACGACAAGTACAGCATCAATGACGCCGTCGAAATCTGCTTTCAAAATCTACTTTGAAAATTATAAATCTTCGTTCTGAAAGTCTCTTCTATCGATCAACGAGTCAAGAACGTCGACGGTAATATTGATTCATCGTTGCAAAGCTCATACGTATTTTCGCTCGCATATATTTTTAATGGTAAAAAATACGTATTTTCAGGCATCATATCTAATATAGAAAATCATCGACAGAAAATAAATATCATCGTTAGAAGAAACGTTACGTGTGTTCGTATTATTCGTACACTCGATATTTATTATACAATCGCCAATCGATCACGATAAAAGCTCCTTCGTCACGCTGTTGGGTGTTTACGCTAGAATCGAACAGCAGCGACCCTCGCCTCAAGATCAGGCCTGAACACTCGGTTAGGAACCTGAATTCGTTGACGATCGAACGTGGTTTGACCCCGAGAACGAAATAAATCCGCTTTCGCCATATGCGAACTTATACCTACCCGATATACGTATGATATATACATATATGTATGTATGTATGTATGTATGCATAGCCCTTTACGGGCTACGTGAGTAGAAGAATCCGCTTAACACACGCACCGGTGCATTCTCCAGACTTTTGACGAAGTTCATAACTTTTTAACCGTCTGGAATTCCTTCCAATAATTTAGAAAACAGGCAGAGCTTTTTTCATAGCGCGATAATTCTTTCTCTTTAAACTGAAATTATTAGAGGTTCTCATTATTAAATCGCATAATTTAAAGGACAAATTAAATGTTTATTCCATATTTCTTGAAATATTTTGTAAGTGTTCGCGAAAATATTTTCTTTCGCGAGCGAATTTTTATCTATTGTACGACTGTCAAGTATAAATTTAACATCGAAAAGTTCAACCAGAAGCTGAATCAAAATGACTTTGTACTTTTCGTAGTAGCGTTAGCACACTCTAGAATGTCTAACCCATTAAAGACAATTCGGACATAAACCCCCTGTAATGCTAAAAGAAGTCACGTAAGTGCACGCACGTACCTCTACGACGAAAGGTATGCGATCACAATACATATACAACATAACCGTTTGATTACGTATAGATTATTTTTATCGCGTTTAAAAAGAACAAAAATCGTTAACATCGTAACGATTCCGACGTCAAATTCTCGACGTTTTCGATGGAACGTAAAGAATTACACCTCGCCTTCATTACGAGTCAAACTTCCGACGGGATTCGAACGGCTTATCTTCGGGATATCGAGTCGTATACACGGCAACAGAAATATAAGAATTAACTTGTTGACCGAAAGGCCAAAAGAAGCAAGGTTAGGTCGGTCAGTCCGCGGTGCGCGCGTCTCCTTCCCGATGGACTTTACCAGATTAAGCGTTTCGCGCACGAGTTTGATCGAGTCTTCTAAATCTTTCATTAAGGGGAACCAACGGAACGATAGTAGGGTAGGATTATTATTACCCGTAAGAAGGAACTCGTCTTGTTTGTTAAACGAGGGGAGACGAAAGGCGCAAAAGGGGTCGCGCCGTCCAGTATGGTTAAACCAGTTGATTTGGGGTGAACAGTGACTCACAACGATCCAAATAAAACGAAAGGTAGCTTGGTTGGTTGTTTTCACGTAGCGATAGATTTTTCCCGATCCTTTCGAAGTGATCCGCCATAGAAGATACGAAGAATCCGCTACTTTCAGCCATACCATAGGTATCGAATAATAATCGCTCTGCTCGTACGTGGTTCGAATGAAAAAAAAACAAAAAACAAAATTGAACGATTTAATTAAGTCATCGACTATCTCTTCTACGCACCCAAGCCTCAACCCACCTGCATTTCCTTCCAATCGACGTACATACACTTTTTAAAATTGATCGTACGCTCGTTAGCTATCAATCGTGTCCGTGTTTCATATCACGAGATCTTACCGTTCGCAGGTACAAATCGTGTGAGATCAACGACAAATGCAGCGGTGGATCATTTCGAGGTACATCAAGGTACCCACATATTACAGGTGAGTCGAAACGATTGATTATCTTGTCGCGGTCGTGGTACCCTCCCATTGCAACAGGGTGCATAACAATAGCTCCGAAACATACGTGACATCGAAGGTAGAACGTTCGACCAAGTCGCCTCGCCTACGGCACGTATCTCATATCTACCTTGCGATTCTTTCCTCTTTGAGTCCTTTCGCTGCTGATATTTTGCTAATGGCAAATTGCGCACCGCGTTTACCCAAGAAGGACGTAAAAATGAGAAACCCAACATATTCACGAACAATCAAAAACGCGTATTTCACGAAAACGCGTACTACCTACGGCTGAACGAATCGCGATTCACGAATTTTTTGAAGAAACGCAATTTCGCAAATCGCTGAGTCGAACGCGGCCGATTATTCCAACGGAATGATCACGATACGCGAAAGCTATCCCCGTGTTTGAATCGCTTTGTGAATAAACGGCAGCGTCTGGCCAATCAAGTATCCAAAAACTCAGGTAAGATAAAGTACCTTCCAGCGCAGCGACATCGGAAATCTGTTTCTGTTACAGTCGCTGGACGGTTTCGCGATGGCGGTCGCAGCTGATGGACGGTTCCTGTACATATCCGAGACCGTCTCGATCTACCTTGGTCTTTCGCAGGTGAGTTTTCGTAAGAGCGCGTCATACGTACATGCACACAGAGAAGAGACAACGGTGGTAGGAAGCACCGGTAGTGCGACTCGTTCGCAAGCTTGTCAATGGAAAAGGGATAGCGCGAGTGAAAGACGTGAAAGAGGCTAGAGATGGCTGGATCGTTGGTTGGTTGGTTGGTTGGTTGGTTGGTTGGTTGGTTGGTTGGATAGATGGATGGATGGATGAAAGGAAAGACCGAACATGGAAGAGCAAAAGGCGGCAATGAAGAAGAACAAGAAGAAGAAGAAGAAGGAAAAGAGAAAACGAAGAACGGTCGAAGCCGATAGTACGCCGCGGAAGGATAAGGACGAGAGGTCAAGGGAGGAAAAGAGGAGAAGATTGTATGAGTTGGCGGCCATACTGGCTGGCACCAAGCATGACATAGACGAGGGAAGGATAGGTGGTTGGGGGCGGAGGTGGTCGCATGCGGCTCACGTAGCCTCTGCACGGCGGCGTGTTCGCCATTCCTAATGCCGCTCGTGAAGGTGGATGGGGAAAAGAGAGGAGAGCTAGAGGCAGTGAGGAGGACGCGGGGAAGGAGAGCTTGGCGAGGAGGTGGCGGGAAAAGAGAAAGAGAGAGAGAGAGAGAGAGAGAGAAAGCACGGCACAAGAGGGAGAAAGGGAAGACGAGGAAGCGAGAAGAGAAGTTGGGTGTAGGAGGCGAGGGAGAGAGAGAGAAAGAGGAGGAGTAGGAGAGAGAGAAGACCAATGGCGGGAGTACGAGAGGTGACCGGTGTACCAACTCGGTTCTGCGAGACTCGTGGAGCAATCAATAGGGTGTTTCGGGGATTCGGGCCTCCAGCGGTGACGTTGCCACAAACATGGCTGCCTCCGACAGCGACTTCCTGCTTCTTCCATTCCGTTCCTCCTTACCAAAGATACCAAGGATACCAAGACGAACTGGCTCGTCTTCGTCACCTTGTATTCGTAATCGATCGAAAGGAAGGATTCCATCAGCGACCTGGTAACGTCGCGAGGAAGCAAAAGACCTTCACGGAGAAGATCGAACGATCAAGTTCGAACGAACGTCCTAGCGATTTCTAGGTATTTTGGTTGACGTTCGTACGCGCCGACGAAGTCAGGAAAAGAAAGGCGAGAAAGACGAAAGAGAGGAAGAACGTGCGACGGATAGATCATCGTCGTCTTTTCGCACTTAGGCTAGGACTCCGCCTTGAAATATTTATAGTCGGTGATGACTCGCCGGTACTGACGACGGTTGGGCAACCCCGATCGAATATTCGAGCCTTGCTCGGTATCATTGAATAACGAACTGTTATTCGTTTCTACTCGCATGCACTTATCGTAGTCCATACGTTTATAATACCGAGAAGACGAGCGTGACCGGTAGACGTAGGCTTGAGCTCGCGCGCGCGCGTATCATCGACGCACGTTTGTAGAATGGAAATGTTTTTTTTACGTACATAGAGCTGCCATAGAAGATGTCGGAGTAGTCAAGCATACGCGTGTTCGTTTTTCGTCGTTGTTAACGGCCTCGTGCGTACGGCCGATTTTACATTACCCTTCGAAAGAAAAAGAACGCGACGGTGGGTAAACGTATGTCGTCGCGACGTATCTTCTTCCGTCCTGCAGCGTTTCGATCATCCGAAAAGAAACATTTATTTCAGGTAGAAATGACGGGATCGAGCGTTTTCGATTACGTCCACCAGCAAGATCACGCAGAAGTAGCCGAACAATTGGGTCTTGGCTTAGCTTCGTCTGCGAATTCTTCCGGTCCGCATTCCTCCAGTTCCGGGCTGGCGTCTCCGAGCAGTGCCGCGTCGGAAGAACATGGATCGTCCTCCACTGCGAACCCCGATGGTACGTCACGTATATTTTCTCCTGTGATTGCGATAAGACGAAGAGATCGTCGCGCTTGATTTTACTTGTCGATGTCCATCTACCCTAGACGATGAACGAGCGAAACAAGCATCCTTTCGCGACCTGTAGAAAATAGTTGCAAAAACTTCTTTACCTGACCGATTCGTCTTTCAAGATATTCTTTAATTTTGTACAGTGTCTTCCGTGATGTCGCTATCGGCGACTGGACCCTACAAAGGTTACGACCGTGCGTTTTGCGTTAGGATGAAGTCAACGTTGACGAAACGGGGCTGTCACTTCAAGTCTTCCGGTTATAGGGTACGTTAAAGATACATTAAATTTGCATTACTTATTTGCGATACGACGAGCCTAGACAATGACGTGACCAGCAAGAAGACGCAGAGAGTAAGTACTGTTTCTCGATGGCGCCGGTACATTGTTAAATCGTTAACCTTGAGAAAGCATCGGAATAACGTAATTCGCGTAAATTCGTCTAAAAGATTAATCGTTCAACCTCGAGGTATAATTTTCCTCGAAAGTTTGTCAACTTTTTGTCTCGGGCAAAAGTCAACGACGGATATATTTATCGTCTGATTTGCTCTTGTATGCTACTAGCTTCACTCGGCAACCCGACGTAAATCGACGCAATTTACGGCTTCGATTTTTCGAACGATGAAAATGAGAGGTATTTCGATCGCGATCGAACGCTCATACGTTTCTCAGTAAGATTTAGAAACCTAACCGTGTCGCGAGGTCGAACTCGTCGAGATAGCAAATTCATAGAGTTTCGCTTTACACGGCGCTTTTGTAAATGCAGGTCGTACTGTTGCTGTGCCGTCTCAGACCGCAGTACACATTTAGTCATACGAGAAAGTCCGCACCGCCGTTGATGGGAATGGTTGGTCTAGCAATCGCACTTCCACCACCGAGCGTGCACGAAATTCGACTGGAGACCGACATGTTCGTCACTCGCATCAACTTCGACTTTCGGATAGCGCATTGCGAACCAAAGTGAGTAATCGCCCCACGGCGACATTTTTTTACTTCCTACAAAATTTATGAAGAAACCTCGAAGCATCTTCGCTTGAAATCACGTTCCACGCTACGATCATAACTATATCGAATTTGCTAACGAACGCGATCAGCTTCTTGCCTTTTAGAGAAAAATCGGTTTTGTCGCATTAGGCGTTATTTGATGAATTTTGGACTATCTTTGAGAAGCCGTCGCGAAACCCAATAGCACGAATAAGCGTTATAAATTTGGAAATTGCAAATCACGCTTGAATTGTTCGAGGAGGTATTTGAGCGACCAAATAATCGAAATCTTGCGAAATCAGACTGATGGAGACAACAATATATGAACCGTCGCTTACTCGCTTCCACGAAACGGTGTGATTTAATATTTTGAGTGTTACGTCGTACGTGTACAAACGAGACCTTACGTTTCTTAACACGCTCCCTGCCACGTGTACCGAAAACGGTACACGCTAAACTTCATTTGTACGTCAAGCTGTATTCTTTTGATTTACGATGTTTCAATCTAAAAGCAATTGCTGGTAACACTTTTTTATGTGACGTAATGATGTTTACAGCAATTTTTGAGCCGTGTACCGATAACGGTACACGCGGCGTGGTAATTAGCTATCGGTATAAATTTCAATCTTTAAGTATTTTTTTTTCAGTTTAAATTTAAGAAGTGCTTTTTGTAGTATTCGAATGACCATAAGATTTAAATGACCGCAACATTCATCGGTACATGAAAATATAAGTCACGTATAGGACATACTTTCTATTTCGAATTCACTTTTATACATAACTTTTATTTCAATTATTTAAAATGAAATAAATTCAATTTCTTATTATTATTATGCGCATTTTGTCATTTTAATACTTATAATTATGGAAATAATATATATTCTCTCAAAAACAAGGAAAAAGCAGGTATTTGTACAAAATTATTAAACTTCTTACCGTGTAATGAAAACGGTACGCGTGGCTTATAAATGACATCTCCTCATAAACACCATGGCAGGGAACATGTTAAGAGGTCGCGTTAAAAAAATGCTAAAATTCAAATAAATATTTTTTCGAACCCTGAAAATCTGGGAAAATCTTGAAAAAAGTTATTTGGTATTGAAATATTTCAATAATCGTGCTGGTGTTAGGACGGAACATGTAAGGAATTTTTTTCGAAGATGCATTCTTAATTACGAGATTTTACTTTTGATTATAGGGTATCCGAGTTACTAGATTATACAGCCGATGAGTTAACGGGGAAGAATCTTTACACATTGTGCCATGGCGAGGATGCAAATCGCCTTCGGAAATCTCACGTAGACTGTAAGTATTAAATATATTTTCTGCTGTAAGTGAGACTAGAAACAAGCGAGTCGAGCATTTGCACAATAGAAATTCGCGTTTAGAGCTACGATACGAGATCGACCGAAATAAAAAAAAA
>JAITYT010000519.1:224861-239252 GCA_025433975.1 Liostenogaster flavolineata
TCTCAATTTCATATTTCTCAACAATAATTAATTTATCGAGTAAAACAATTTTTAGTGCCAAATGCATAGGTAAACGGTCTCCGTTTTAACGCCAAGTATTCATTTTACATTCAATTATCGATCTTTGTCGACCAATTATCTTTCTCTTCACACCAGTCTCTTCCTAATTGCAGTGGGCGCGAATATGAGAACTTAATCATGGACTGCTGTCAATTGGAGGACGGCGTCGCGGGTGTTAAGCGAGAAGACGCTGCTGGAAACGATCCAGAAAATGGATCGCCCGATGCTGACAGAGGAGGTAAGAGAATACCGTTTGACTTTGTCAGTCAGTGGGAGTCTTCGAGAGGCGAGACGCTGTAGAACTTCCATTATACGAACGGCTATTATTCGTCAATGTTTTGTTACTCGGTGCTCTTTTGTCCGAACGCTTTATTGAACGAAGCGCATATCATCATATAGGAATAGAAACGTTCTGTACAAAGTTTATTTCCTTCTGGAAGAATCGTAAATAATTATCCGCGTAACAATCTCTATAGAATTAACAGTGTACGCATTGACGCGGTAGAAAAATGTTTTGACGATAGAGGCACATGTCGTTAATTGTGCGCGTCAATCGAAATCGAAGCAATTAAAAAAATCGAAAATTATTGTAACAGATTAAAATGTTTCAAGAAGCGGTGACTTTATAAAGAGGTTTAAAATACATCGCAGAGAAGACTTCTTTTTTGTCGAATAAATTCGAAGCTCTATATGCTTCCACGAAATGTTCTATCTCTCTTCCGATCGATCCGGATAATAGAGGTTCTACGGTGCACGAACGCGTTCACTATAATTCGTACAAATATGCTTCCTTGTAGATCAATTATTTGAATTTTAAGGAACGCATTGAACGTATCTGATAAGATCGACAAATGAAAATCTTAACCTTCCTCTAATGAATTTTTGTTCGTTTGCAGGAAATATCTGATTACGATCAAAATTAAAATTCTGCGGTACCTTCATCGTATGGATCGTCCAAATGATCGGAAAACACGCGTGAAAACCTAGAAGATGTTTTACTTCGTATTAAAATATATAATTTACATCCTACTGCAATCACTAGTGTTTTACTCTACCTCATCTTTGTCTTCGTTATCGTCTGCAGAATAATTTGCAGAGATTCATTTCTTCGACGATGTGTACACATTCATTTTGATTGAATATAACGAACCGACATCACGTCGATGAAGAAAATCCAAATCTCTCCTCCAATTAATAGCGACACATTTCACGCGTGTTTTTCGGGTACGATCCACGGAAAAGAATTATAATTTTCAAAAGTATGCAATATAAATGTCATAACGATTCGCGAGAACGATAATATTGGTCGATGCTTTAATAATGCGTTATTTTACCGATTTAAAATCAGATCTCTAAATCATCGTTCCAGTTTGAACCAAGAAACACTTTATCAGAAAACCATTTCACTGTCGTCGTGGTAAATTTTAACATTCGCGGTCGAAACATAAGAGATTCGCAAAAGATTCGTTCGTTCGTCCGGATCGTACTCAAGTATCGTAAGTTACGGTTAATGGCACAGCGAGGCTTTGAAAGTCTCAAAGTTTGTGTTTCTTGAGAACAATCAGTACGAAGAAATAGTCCGAAGGTGGTTTAGAAAGCACGATCTGTCGAGACATAGGTAGGTTGAGCTATTGCACTTTGCGTCAAAAAAGAAAGAAAGAAAAATCTTGGAAGAAAACCTTTTGCTAGTATTCCACTACTTAACGTTTATTGTACAGCTTTATAATATTTCGAGTGTCTTCCATGGAGTAATAAAGAAACGTTATCGCCGAGATATCTCACATCGTATGGCTTAGCCTTGCGAGCGGTTGAATTAAAGGAAAGACGCGTTTGTTTACAGAGGGTCGAAGTCGCGGTGGTTCTGCGACGAATCAACATCAAGAACATCCACACAGATCACCGCCGGAGGACCGCGAGGATACCAGGGGATCCGAGAGCGAGAAAAGGGGCAACAGGCATCACGACAATATGGCGCAATTGCAGCAGCAAGAACCGCAGGCTGCCATAGGTAACATAAGCGCGCTAGTGGTGAAATTGCGGGGTCACAAAAGGAAAATTCCGGAGGAGGATAGTAGCTCGAACGAGGACGAGGACGAGGAGGACAACGGAGCAAAGATCTCGCACAGCGACAGGAATCACGCCCTCAGTCCAGCTCCATCCAATCACTCGATCTCAACTGGGGAACAACAACAAGCGTTATGCTCGACCAGCCCGAAATCGCGTCGCGGTGAGACAAGAAACGAATTATCCGAAAGCGGCGGTACTTCGGTAAAGGACCTGGAGCAAGCGATGTCGAAACATCTGCCCGGTACGCCTTTGAACAAGGCTCACTCGCCCTCGCTTCATCAACCGACGGATTTCAGTACGGATGCGCTTCTCAAACAACAACAGCAGAGGAGCACGATACAGTGGATAGGCGCCCATCATCATCTTGGTCATCTGAGTCCGCAACAATCGGCGACGGCACCGTTGCCAGCGTCGGCTCTTCTCCGACAGCTTTACGCCAATCGGGAAAGCGTCATACGAGCCAACGTACACGGTATCACGTCTGGCACCGCTGGTAGCAGGGCATCCTCCTCCACCGGCAATTACTACGCCGGGGAAACTACCCAAAACGGCCCGCTTCCTACTCCGCCAGGCTCCGAAGGTTCCAGCACGTACGGGGAACATCAGTTCGTATTAACCACGCACAATCAGAAAATACCAAACGGCAGTAGCTGCGCTACCGATGCGTTCACCAGTTTGGTCTCGTCTTACTCGACGGCCAGCGGATACGCGGTCGACTACCACTCGGCCATGACGCCGCCTTCCTCGGTCTCACCGCGTGACAAGCAACAACAACAACAGCAGCAGCAGCAGCAACAACAGCAGCAGCAACAGCAGCAACAGCAACAACAACAACAGCAACAGCAGCAATTGCATCCGGTTAACGTGATCAGCTCCTACGAGACACCTTCGACCTATGGCGACCCTGTGCTGCGGCATCAATACGAGCCGGCTCAACCGTTACCTCTGAAACCTCAAGTGTATTCCGCGGCGGTTCATCCGAGCGCCCTCGATGCCGCGGCTGCCTATGCCTCGGCCGGTTTAGCCGAGCAACCTCAATTCTACCATCATCCAGCGGCAAGCGCCGGTTTCCACATATATCATCCGTCTAACAAAGCGACGGCGAACAGTTGGTATGGTTCGACGTCCTAGTGGCGTGGTACCGTACGCCAGACGCGTGTACTTAAGTAATAATTCGAATTGAAATTATCGAGAGAATATCCCAGAAACGCTCCCTCTCCCTTTACATGCATATCAGAGATATATCGCTCGTCTCGATCTCTAAACCTCCTTCTCCCCTTACGATTCTCCTTACGTAAGCTCCATTATACCTGGTTTCGTTCACAGGCGTGAGTCCGATCGTGAGTGTAGCCTGCGTTAGATATACATAGAAATAAATACGTATAAAAGAAAGAAGAGGATCCTCGTGTGGCAGGATGCGCCAGCTTACCACTAGAAAAGAGCCCCTTACGACGCGACGAGGATACATCGTATCGTCGATCGAAGTTACAATCTTACGACACAGACGTAGTGTACCTGCCGCTAATGCTGTCCTCTGGAGCGCGATCATCGACCGATCGGTCGGTATGTATACACGTCCGATCTCTCTCTCGAGTTTATGCTCGTTGTATTCACGAACGAGTAAACGTAAACATCATCCACCCCTGTATTCATAAATAACGTAAGACGTATTATTGTAATATAAAGGGTAAGGAGAAGGAGTAAATTATTAAACTATGTCGACCTAATCGTCAAAAACGTTCGCGTAAATGCGTCGAGGAGGAGACACATGCCACCACCGTGCGTGTTCGAAAGTGGTTTTTTTCATCTGTGTTTGTGCGATGATCGAAGGGAGGAAGAACTCGACTCGATTTGGAGGAACGCTCCAACGCTCTTTTTTATGTAAAGTTAAAAGGCGCGAGGAAGCTTAAGAGAGAGAGAGAGAGAGAGAGAGAGACATTCCTATCGTTATCACTGGTATCGAGTCGCCTCAGAGATAGTTGTACTCGAATATACTTGTCGCAATTTTTTATACCGTAACGTTTCGTTGCTCGTATCGTCTTTCTTTGTAAGCTTTGTACGGTGATACCGACGAAGCTGACAGTACAATCGACGTACGTTTTAACGTTACCTGATAAGAGACAAATTCGTCGGTTATAAATGGGAGCGAGAGTCGCGCTTCTCGCGTACACGAAACCCACGTACGTAGGTTGCGCCTAACGAAGACGAGAAACGAACGGGAGAAAGTGCCGCCTCTCTTCTTTTCTTTTCAAAAATAAAGCATACGAGCGATCATAAGCGCATTTTGTCAAGTTCGTTGGTAAGATTGAGCGTGCTTGGTTCTCTTCTCGTACGACTTTGACTAAATTACGTTAGCCACAAATATGTAGATAACGTGTATGAATCGCTCCGTCAATTTTTCATTGTCAAAGTGTTTGTTCGTTCGCTCATTTGTTGATCGATTGGTTGATTGGTTAGTTAATTGGTTGGTTGATTCCAACGGTGGACTTCTGTTTTTGTCGTTCGAGGTATAGTTTACAATTTTATCTCTGTTTTTTTTTTTATGAAATTTTTAACGAGCATCGTTAATTTTTATTGATACGTTTCTGGTTTCTTTTCTTTCACGCATTTCGAGTGATAAGATTAGTTGCGATAAATGTGAAATTTACACACTTAAACGATATAAGCGGAGCTCGGAATCGCATCCTTATCCAATGCCGGACTCTAGTAATAATAAATTAATCGCATTTGTTAAAACACTTTGTCAAATTGTTTACGCGTTAGGAGTAAATAAAGATATGTATATTTACAGGTGCTGCACAAATGTTGTCTTCTACGTACTGAATAGTTGTAAAATGTAGATACCGAAGGAGACAAGTATTGAGCACATGCTAGAACCGCAAATCGCTGGAAGTAGCGGACTCTTTTAGGAAGATTATTGTATTTTATTAAAATAATATTTTTATCGGTGGTTTCTGACGATTACACGGTGTAAATAGAGCTTATACGCTACAAAATCAGTTATGTTATTATATATTTCTACGCATTATTTTCCTCGACTTTCTACGAATTCTGATTTCATTATGAAAAAAAAGAGACGCACCGTTCTATGTAAAAGAGAGCGACATAACTTGCGAAATACATCCATAACGTATGAAATATCTAAGAAGAATAGAATTTTATTTGATCTTTCGCATAGATTGCCCATGAACTTAAAAATATACGAATATATTTCTACTGCTCTCGTTTTTCTGTTAGCGATATTGTTTCTTTTTTACCATGCAATACTTAAATTAAACGATATTTCTATCGAAATCGACGAATTCTCGTTAGGCCTCCGTTCCTTATTACGAAACAAATTTCACACATTTTCATGATATTTTGATTTTCTTTCAAAATCTGATACATTGCGTGAGAAAATTATAAATTTATCATCTTGTATTACCATTCGTTCATATGCGCGTTCTCTAAGGTAAGTTCGAAAATTTATTATCGTATACAAATATTATGACTCGGCGCTCTATTTAAAATTTATCCACTGATATCATTCACTACGATAATAATAAATTATTTAAATATTTATTTAAATATCAATTTGCAAGTTTGTATGAATTTTCGAGCTTTTTCTATTAAGGAACGATTATTATAAAATATCAGTATTTATTTGACTACTTTTTTCATATTTAAATTGTTTTGTGAAAGCTAATACGATCATAAGACACTACTGTACGAACAATCTATCAAGTATTCATAGCAATATCGATGATTTCTGCTTTTAAATATTTCATCGACATTAAATGACGCGTCTTGTGGCCAAAGAATGCATTTGCGCTTATACGCAGCATATATTCGAAACTAAGAGAATGCAGTTAGTTTCTACGTTAAAGACAATATATCACCTATAAAAGTGCAATAATAGCAGAGCGTAATGCGCGTTTCTTTTTAGAGTTGTATTAAGTGTGTGAATTAAAAAGGTCCTTATTTTTCTTCCAAGAAAAGATTTCAGTGTGAAAAAACGTAACAAAGTACACTAATCGAAGTATTTGCCATTGCTTGCTAGTATTTTTTCCCATCTGTTTGGCAGTTGTTGCATTCTCTGACGAAAATACAACTCATTCTTTGAAGCGATCAAATCATTGAGTCATTTTTCTATTTCTTCATAATTGTTGGTCCGAAAGCCCGTGAACCATCGATCTGAACAAGTGATAATCAGATGAAGCAAGGTCTGGTGAATACGGCAGGTAAAACGTTCCAACCAAGTGCTTCCAAGGTTCTCTTCGCAAGGTAATCTTCGGGTCAAATGCTCTTCACAATTTTTCCAACGTGTGGCTGGAAAGTTACGATATTGTATCGGCACGTTATCGTCCTGGAAGATCACTTTTTCGTATCTCTTTGCATATTCCGGCCGTTTATTCATCAATGCGTTACTTAAACGGATCGATTGTTGTTGGTAAAGTTCGGCAGTGATGGTCTGGCTCTATTTTAATAGCTCATTATACGCCATTTTGGTCGCACTATAGACAGAGGCGTTACTTTTTTCTCGTGAATATTCCGCTTTGGTGTCTACGAGGATGATTTTCCTGGATCGCAAATGGATTTCCTTCGTTTGGGAGTATCGAAATATATCCATTTTTCGTCTCTAATCACAATAAGATGCAAAAAAGACCTTTCTTTTTTTTGCTTGGCAAACAACAAGATCTCAAACATGGTTTCTCGCTTCTCGATGTGTCTCTTTCAATTCGTATGTGGCACCCATTTTCCTTCTTTGTAAATTCTATGGCTGCCAAACGCTCAGAAATTGTTGATCGATCAACATTTAACAATTTCAAGAGCTCGTGTTGCGATTGACACGGAGATCTTCATCGATTAGAACCTGCAATTCCTCGTTCTTTGGACGACCCTTTGGACGAGGTTATCATTGACACTGAAATTATTACGTTCGACACGTCGAGAACCATCTCTGCATGATTTATCGGTGAGAGTACTTTCCATATCGTTTTTACGACCATTCGATGAGCTTTAGCGAATAATGTTTTCTTTAAATGAAAACAGAAAGCGAGAACTTCCCGCGAATGATCTTTTATTTGAATATCGACATTTTCGAATCGGATAAATACGATGTTATTGTTGCAAATTCTTATACAAACAACACTTTTGTCAACTGAATGTTATTTCCAGATTTCAAAACTGTTGAAGCAGACGAGTTTTGACGAAAAGAGAGGGAAGGGTCTTCTTGTGGTGTCCCCCCTCTGGGGTGTCGGAGACTCGTACGTACGTACTATCCTTTTATTCGTCGTGGATCCACATGCCGGGAATTGAACCTCGCGGCCCTTCGATCTGTAGTTAGGCACGCTATCCCCCAGTCTACCACAGACTGGGTCCTAGATACTGCGGTTACGTGTATATTAGCATCATGAGTGCTCCCACGCACACGCTCGCAGTGCTCGCCCATGAGCCGGAGTGCTCGTTCCAACAAAAACTAAAAAATAAAGCCATTTGCAGATATTAAAAGTTAGAAAACTACATAGTATAGCAATTAACCGCCAGATGGTCTTTTTTAATTCACACACCTAACGTATTCGATGAATACACTATAACGGTGCGACTACTTATATGTGCCCATTAACACGTAAGTAATCTCGATTTACATTTTTTTTTTCCCATAATAAACATACGACATATAAAACGTCTATTCGTCTCTTTCGATCAATAGTTACTTCGCGTATTATTCTGGATACACATCTATATCGCGTTTACTGTTTTTAATGATTCACTATTTTTTATCATTTTATAATCTATTCTTCGACGGAAAACGAGAAACGCAAATTAAAATCCCCTATTATAATAACGACTTTTTTAATACACGGCACTTCATACTTCGACAACGACTGTTCGACGTGGCAACGAATACTCGTATAGTAAGATCCTGCTTAACGCTGCTCCGCTTAACCCTATTTCAATATTACGCGGTAGGATTGAGATTCCTCGAAATCGCACGCGGTATTGGTATTTGTTGTATATGTGTGCAAATGAAGCGGGCATGTACCAACCATAAGCGGTACATTATGCAGCAACGGTGCACACTATGTATTTTTTTCGACGTTCTTTTGTTACTCTGTTCAAAATAAAGGTTCCAACAATATTCCCTAAAATCGTATTACAGTATAAACGCATCTTTCCTGCGTCACTGTTGATTTATCAGCGATCATCAACGTTATTGTGCATATAAAGATATGAACATGATATTCTTTTATGATATTTATTTTAATTATTGTGGTAAATCGGCAATTTTTAGTTCTTATAATGGACGATTGCAAAGAAAAAGAAAGTAAAGCGATTAGAAAAAGCATTTTGCTGAAAACTAAAATGCAGGTGTTAAGATAATTATTAACAACGGACAATTTTAAAAAATTACTCGTTCCAGAAGCTATGTAGTTGAAGACATGGAAAAATGGCTTTCCATCTGGATTGACGATGAAGTTAAACGCAATATGGCATTAAATCAACCAATTATAATGCGAAAGCGGGAACAATTTTTAACTATATTTAAAATGAAAAAGGCGACACTAGCGAAAATTGTGTAGCTAGCCGAGGGTGGTTTCATGGATTTAAAAATAGAAACAATCTTCATAACATACAGATTACTGGAGAAACGGCAAGTGGAGATACAAAAGCATCTGCTGCATTTTCAGCGACATTAAGAGCAATCATTGAACGAGGAAATTGTCTTCCTGAATTAGTTTTCAATTTTGATACAACCAACCTTTTTTTAGAAAAGGATGCCAAAACGTACATTTTTATCTCGTAAAGAAAAGCAATCATTAGGATTTAAAGTTCCAAAAATCACTTAACACTTCTACTGGGCGGCAACACTAATGGAGACTTTAAATTAATACCACTACTTATTTATCATTACAAAGCTCCAAGAACAATAAAAGAAATTTCAAAATCAAGAATACCAGCAATTTCGGACTAACATAAAAAATCTTGAATCACCATAAACATTTTCCAGAATTGATTAACCGTACATTTTTACTCGTCTGTTAAACGCTATTGCAAATTTAAAAAAACTAGAACTGACAGCTTTGCTTTTCATTGATAATGCTCCAAGCCATCCAACGCATTTATCCGACTTAAGAACGTGCATTCCAGTAGAAATGGTTTTCCTACCGCCAAACACAATTTCGTTAATCCAACCAATTAATCAAGGCGTAATATCAAATTTTAAAGTTTATTATCTCCGGCGGATATTTCGATAACTAACTGGTAAAACCGGGATGGAGAAGATAAACAATCCATTAGAGATTTTTGGAAAAACTACAATATCATGAATGATGTAGACAACATCGATCTTTCCTGAAACGAGATAACCGAGAAATGTTTGAAGGGAGTATGGAAGAATGTATGACCGGAACTAAAGATGTTGACACAAGAAAATTCATTGTTGATGTCAACGAAATTGTCAAGCTAACTAATAAAACAGGGTTAGATAATTGAAATGCGCAAAATATTGAAAAATTATTGCAAATTACAATTAGTAAAAATCTTTCCAACGACAATCTTAACACGAAACCTACCACGCGCGGTCAAATGACAATTTTTAAAATTTCGGTTAGAATTTCCTATATACAATGTAATTGCACCGCGATTTTCCCTATACTGTACGTATACTTCAACGTACAACTTCACGATTTTTCCTATACTGTACGTACAATAAATTGTTCAATATTCACTTCTTTTTTTATTGTTTACTTTCTGAAAAAAATTCGTAGTCTGTCTTGCCTACTACGAACGGTCATTAAACCGTTTCGACAGTTCATGTTATTTACAATTATAACATATTGTCTGAAAACTATCGTAAATATTCATTGCCTTTATCTCCTATATTATCTTTGTCAATGACGCTATCTTGGCATCTTCTTATCTTCTTCTTCTTATCTAATGGCTCCTTATCTTGGCATCGTTTGATCACGTTTTGAATCCGATGTATTGTTCGGGATTGACTAGAGCGCCAGGAAGATGACTACGACGTCATCCTCCTGGTGACAAGATAGATAACTTCGAGCTCAAGGCGACGAATCCCTAAAGCCATCATCATTTCTCAACCAATCAGCCTTTTTTATCCTTTTTGCTTCACTTGTCCAACGCCGCGCGGTCACTTCGCTACTGTCGCTCGTGACAATGGTACAAGGCCCTTCCCTAGGGGTCATGCCGGTTGCGCAACGTCCCTAAGGGAAGGCCCTCTAGAGTTTTTTAATTTTGACCGCGACGCGCCCACGTATCGCATTTTTGAGACTTGTTTCCGCCATCGAGTCGTACGGATTTATTTATCTATCACGCTCTTCGCCAACTCCACGTGTTTATGTAAAGTTAACTGCGATCGCGATTTCATCGGATCCGTGTCTATCGTTTCGAGGTATCCTTTATCTCCGCGATAGATTCGCTCCGATCCCGCGTTCGCGTGTGTCGTAAGTTGTACACGAAATTACAAGAGGATTCGTCGCCACGAGGTCCCGCCCTCCGTTAACCTCCTCGTCACAATCCTAGAGCATCCTTATCATTTCCATCATCCCTCTCCTTCGAGTTCTTTTCAACCGAGAGCGAGGTGATCAAGCATTTGTGTACATTCAAACATATTAGTCGATTCTAACCAACCACGTGTTCTCCTCATTAGCATAATCCGACGCCATCTTGCCTTCCATTCAACGCCATCTTGATTCCTCGAGCACGTGCTCGCTCGTATCTAAGTCGTTTTTCATTCGCCCTTTCCCGCATTAACTCGCGTACCTGATTCGCAACAGGTCACAAAACTTGTAACCACGCCTAAATGGAGCATTTTCCTTTGAGTTGGCTTGGGCTCGCGTGCAGGAAGAACATTCGGGAACAAGTCAGGAGTACCGGGACCTCGACAACGTGCTTCGCAATGCGATGGAGGCCCTCCAAGTCCTGGGCCGATCCGGCTCCCTACTCGTCAGCGATATCCTAGTGCATCTGGGGGTGACGCATCTGGACCACAAAGCCCGAGATCTATGGGACCTAAGGTGCGGGAGTGGCACCGAATGCCCGACTTATCGCGAGTTTGACTTTCTCACCAGGCGGATCCACTCGTCGGCGACTGAAGACAACACAAAAGGAAAACCGAAAGCCCCCTCTCCAACGAAGATGCAGCAGGATCCTCCACGACGAAATAGCTGGATAACCTCATTCCACACGAGCAAAGGAGTCGCACCAGTTGTATACGTGCCCGGAGTTTAAAGCCCTTTCAGTTTCGGCCCGGATCACTCTTATGAAGACTGACCGTCGTTGCTTCAACTGCCTGTCGGACGCTCATCAGGTGGGAAAATGCCCGAGTTCGACACGATATTTGGAATGCCTCAAGCGGCATCACACTCTGCTCCACCAGGCCGACTCCCAGTCAACCGGGTCGGATCAGAGGTCCAGAAGGAAGGACCTCGCACTCGGTATCCGTCACTGAAGCGCAAGTGTTCCCCAAGACGGCGCGCGTGCGAGTGCTAGCCCTCTCCAACCGCTCTGAGATCGTTCGAGCCCTATTGAACCCGGGTTCCAGCTGTTAACGAAGAGCCTAGCGACATGGCTCCAGCTGTGGCTCACCGCCAACTCCGCCAGCCTACGTGGAGCAGGCAACGCCGAGATAGGGACCTACTTGGTAACGCGGATCAGGATTCAACCCAGGGCGAAGGACAAACCGGTCTTTCACGCTACCGCCTTCGTATTGCTCGCGCTTATGCAATACAAGCCTGTGATGGCGACCGCGCTAACAGAATGGCACGATCTCGCCGATAATGACTTTGCGGGATCGCATCCGATCGATCTCCTTATCGGCATCGACGTCCTCTCCCAGATGAAGAGTTCAGAACAGAGATGAGGATCACCTGACGAACCGCTCGCTGAACCAACCTGCTTAGGGTGGGTCATTAGCGAACCTTCCAATTCGTCTCGTTCGTCATTTCAGGTGCACCACGTCACGGTCGATCAACACGATACTCAATGGACGGAGGAGCCAAAGAGCGATCAAACCTTGAAAGGCAGGCCGCTAGACGCCTCCTGCCAAGACGATGGCCAAACACACTCCGAGGACATCGGTCTTCGTGACCCACTCGATGTGCAACGTTTCGAGCCAGCAACGGGTGTTCCAACCACAGAGGATGGATCGTTAATCACTACAGAAGGCGGTGATGACGATTTGGTCGGGTAGAAACTCGCCCTCACTCCAAACTGATCAGCGTAGAGTCCCATGGATCCTCGGATCCCCGAGCTCCAACTGCGGGGCACGTCACCATCAGCTCCATCAGGAGCACCAGGTTCATCGATAGCTGCTGGGCGACAGTCGAAAAACGCCTATCCTGTGGCGGCCAGTCAAACGCCTTGCCGATAACCCTTGGCACGTGCGGTGCAGGGAGTCTCTCCATCCACTATGCCTGCCACACCGAATGGCGGTGTATTCAACATCACCGGGGGAGGACGTCTAGAATGCACCTCGAGACGGAATCCTCTCCGTTCCAAACATGTATGACAACTGATTTTTCTCGACCATTATAAATTGAAATGGCTTTACAGAAATCATGAAGTTGAAGTTTATTCGGTTTGATAACAAAAATCAACGAAGCCAGCATTTACAAGCCGATAAATTCGCTTTGATTTCTGAAGTTTGGTACAAATTTATCGAAAACAGTTAAAACTGAACCATATCTTTTTATAGATGAACAATTATTTCCAACAAAGGGAATGCATGCCCAATAAACCGGACAAATTTGATATAAAATTTTACTTAGCTTCCGATTTAAATAGTAAGCATATAGTAAATGGCTTTCCGTATTTGGGAAAAAATGAAAGGAGAGAAAGGAGGAAAATTTGTTCACAGGTACGTCATTAGCGAGTAAACCTTTAGCAAAGAAAAATTCGCTTGTTGAAATAATTTGCAGAAATAAAAGAGAACCACCCAAATTGTATAACAGTATTATGACACGTTTTTTAACAATTTAATACTTAGTTCAATGCATTCATTGAAATTGGAAAAAATGATGCCTGTATATCAAAAACAACTTACAATAGCACAAAATTCGTTATAGATGTAATTGACCAAATGGTCGGAAAATTTAATGTAAAATCTAAATCTCAAAGATGACCAAAGGTATTTTCTAATATCTTGGATTTAACCACGGTAAATCCTTGGATTTTGTATAAAGAAACGACAGGCGAAGAAATTGCAAGACAAGAATTCTTATTTCAATTGGCAGAAGAGCTTTGACCTATATCAAAAAGAGCAAAAGCTAAGCACAGAAGGATCATCAAAAACAAAACCAAATACCACTACAAATTCATGTGAACGGAAACTTATCAAATAAAATATTGTAAAGTCGATAAGACCAACACAATATATATAAAATGTGAAAAATACGTATGTGGAAAATGTCCAGTACAAAATTCTGTAATTTGTAAAAAAATGCGGTGAAAACTCATCAAATGTTATGATTACTTAATAAAAGGAAATATTTTGTCCAACTATCAAGTTGGTTAAAATCTTATTTTATATTAAGATCTATATATCTTCTTTAAAGCGCAATCATTTGCCTCGCATGATAGGAACAGATATACATGAATTGTTGGTAGCTTTAGTGTTAAAGAATTAGTAGAACAAGTGCACGAAGATGACGAAATTAGCGTTTCTGAAGATTAGGAGCAAAAGGAACTTTCAACGGATTTTCTAAACAAAAGTTTAGTCACTATGTTCCTATTCCTTCAATCCTTATTAGTAACGTAGATTCTCTGGAAAATCGATTGCTGTTCTGGCTCATTGATAGGTCGTCCTCTTTTTATGGGCCTCACAGAATTTTCGTTGCCGTTGCGCGCGCAAGGTTTGGCGAAAAGCCTTAAAGGAGGCTTTTCTGATTGGCTTGCCTTAGTCTTAGTATTTTCCCCGATCGTCTCTATTGTTGTAGTTAACAGCGGGCATATGTGAGTATTTTTTTATGCGAAGTCCGCATACATGTAATTCACGTGTGTACGCCCATCGCCTGCCTGACTCAGGCAGCAACTAGCCCACCCGACAGGCGCTCAATAGTCAATATTTTTCAACCTCCGTGCTTGTCAAAACACACTATAACAGAAATTATGGATCACTTTGTGCAAAATGATTTAAATTTTGATAGAAGTTCTAAGGCAAGACGAAGTGTTATTGATACAGTGTCTTGCAATCAACAACTGCTTGCTCAACGAAGCAAGAAAAGGCACGCGACGTTAGACGACTTCTTTAAAAAAAAAAAA
>JAITYT010000052.1:16064-36975 GCA_025433975.1 Liostenogaster flavolineata
ACGAGAAACACAGGGATACGAGGAAAAAAGCAGTGTGGGAGGAAGAAAATCTCAAATCGATCGTAAACACATACACGCGCGCGCATTTGCAGAAATACGAAGAAAGAAGAAGCAGAGAGCGTAAGGGAAGGGAAAAGACGCGAAAAAAAATACTACCTTTCCGGTACACGTGTGCAGACTCGTGTGCCAGGCGCATAGAATACACGAAACACAGGCACACATACGAGCTAGTGCAAAGAGCGGTAGAAAATCGCCGTATCGGTAAAATGCGGGAACTTTCGACTGTTATGTCGATAGCAAATGCTGACTATAAATTCCATAGCTCCGTGGATATTTTCACTACTATCACTACCACTACCGCTATCGTCGCTGCTACTACTACTAGTGTTGTCATCACTATTGCTACCAGTACAACTGCAATTGCTAGTTTTACTGCTACTAGCAGTATTGCAACCAGGAAGTAGATAAACAAAATTGAAGGGAAAATAAAAGAACATCCTTGCCATCGATGTATATGATACACCAATGGCGTAACCATCGTTCAATTCGAAAAAGGAAGAGATCGAAACGTCCCATTTTTAGCATCCGCATCTCCATTTCGATGCGATCGCTCCAGTACTGCTCTCCCGTTCGACGAATATATTATTGCTCTAAAAAATTCGCTCGATATTTTCCTTGCGCGACGCGTTTATCTTCCTTTATGCGAAATCGAACGTTACATAAACGTACGTACGTTTGCGAACGGATGCGGAACGACTCGGACTCCGTAGGTCGGCGAAAATAGGTTAAAGGAAGGTGAACGCGTAACGAGAGAAGTCTCCTTCCAACTTTTTTTCTTATTCTTTTTAAACATCCACGGAATTTACTTCCTCTCCTTGACATTTCTGTATAGTCTTGCATTTCGGTCAAAAAAATGTAAGATAACGTGTGCGTACCGATTTGATCGTCGATCGTTATTCATTGGCTCGACAGACGCGATAATTCCATTCTAGATAGGGCGGAAGGAGAGAAGATCGAATCTTCTTACAAATGGCGTACAATATAATTATGTTATTGCAAATTATATTGGGTTGGGGAAAAAGTATCGCGGATTTTACAGTATCGCTTCGATCAAGGTGATAACGCGACTCAGGCTCGTGAAAAAAATTGTGCTGTTTACGGTGACGGTACTCCATCAAAATCAACAGCCGATAGATGGTTCGCTCGATTTCGTTCTGGAGATTTTGACGTTAAAGATGCACTCCGCTGTGGTCGGCCAATGGTGGAAAATGTTGACGAAATCGTGAGAGAAATCGAAGAAAATCGACATGTAAGAACTCGAGACATTGCTCTGAATCTAAACATTGACTATAAAATAGTTTTGAACCATTTGCGAAAAGCTGGGCACGAAAAGAAGCTCGACGTTTGGGTGCCACACGAACTCAGGACGGAAAATTTGTTGGACCGACAAATGGATTAGATATGAGAATATTATTCGAAAAGGATCGCGGACAAAGATCCAGATAAGGTAATGCCGAGTATTTGGTAGGATTGGAAGGAAATTATATATTATGAAGTCTTGTCCCCTGGTCAAACGATTGATTCGAGTCTCCACTGTCAACAACTAACAGGATTGAAGCAAGCAATTGAGGAAAAACGGTCAGAATTGGCCAATAGAAAGGGAATTGTCTTTCGCCATGATAACGCCAGGCCACATACATCTTTGACGACCCGGCAAAAAGTGAGAGAGCTCGGCTGGGAAGTTTCGATGCATCCACCGTATAGGCTCGGATTACCATTTTTTTCGGTCCCTGCAAAATTCCCTTAATGGTCTAAAATTGACGTCAAAAGAAGACTGCGAAAATCACCTGTCTCGATTTATCGCCAAAAAAAAACCCAGAAGTTCTGCACCGATGGAATAATGGTTCTACCCCAAAAATGGCAAAAAGTTATAAATCAAAATGGAACATACTTGGTTCGATAAAGTTCATTGAAACGTAAGAAAAATATTGTGTGAAATTTACTGCTAAAATCAGCAATACTTCTTCCCCAATCCAATATTTCGTGAAATAAAACTCCCCGCGCGTAGCTCAAACGGTGAGCCTTCTATAAACGTTCTAGACAGGAGCGATAAGGTCCCCAAAAGTTTTTAATAATGTCGCTTAATTATTCCCCTCGCTTCCACCTTCTCTTTTTTCCTCGTCCCCGGGTAATAAGTCGCTCCCGATAGCGGGTGAATCTGTTGAATGTCGCCTTGTCGCGACGTCGCAGGTAAGAAGAGAGGACGGACTCGGAAGGGAAGGAGGAATACAGAGGCGGAAGATAGGAAGAATTAGTCTCGAGAGGGGCTGCTCGTGGGAACGCGTAATAAGAAGAAGTTCGCGGAAAAAAGTGAGGCGGATAAAGCGCGTCTCCGACGAAAATCGCGGTTGGGAAGGTCGGATAATGAACGGAGTATTTATGAACCGTGGCCAACGAATAATGAAAGAACGACGGAAACGTACTAATTAAGGGGATGAAGGGAAGAGGAGAAGTAGGAGAAGGAAGAAGACACGCTACCGTGTCGATTTGAAGTCATCACGACCAAAAGATCGCTAAAAGTTTCGAAGTGGTCTTTCGAATTCGATACTTGTCTTAGACGTAGTATTCTTTCTGGCGCTTAACCCCTTTGGTGCCAGACGAAGATGTATCGTCATTTGGAAAAGTTTCGAGGAATGCGAAGTTCGATATATCTCGTTCGAGGTGCGACTGCGTCGACTCTCTGTCGCAGTGGAAACGCAGTTTACGTTTAAATAGCTACAGCTATTTATGTTGCCGGTAATAATATTATAAAATTGAGATAAGTGCTTTTTAATAACGAAAAAAAAACGAAACAAGATGAGTTTTAAAAAAATGTTATAAACAAACAATTAACATCGTGCTTTATTTTAAAATGCATCACACAAAATTATATTACGAATCGCTTGGTAAGTTAAGAGTCAATTCGTGTGCACTCACCCGATCTATAGAAGAAGCAGGAGAAGCAGCGACCGGTCGGCAGGTCTTCGGTGTTCCAGCGCTTCGAAGTTAGTATCCACGATTGTTGGTATATCCGGAAATTTCCTCGCACCACACTCGCGGCCAATTGCACTTTGAATGGGAACTACGATATCACTTCACTTCGCAATGCGACCCGAAACAACACGAAACATGTGCCGGAATTACGACTATTGTTAGACGGTCGATTACGAATTAACACTGCGTAGAACCAATATAAGAAACCTATGTCGACCGAATTTGTATTGTTGTTATTTTGATGATATCTAACCCGATCATAATACAAACAATTGTTTTTGTCCTTCGTCGTGCTTCCGGAAAAAAAAGAAACAATATTTGGTCGACTCACGTGTCTTATATTGTTTCTACGCAGTGTTAGTTCGTAACCGATCGTCGACGCGTGAACATCGGTGAAATTATACTCGTAATTCCGGCGCCCGTTTTGTGTCGCGTCGTGTTGCGTCGCGTAGTGCAGTGCAGTGCAGTGCAAGTGAAGTGCGAGTGACCACGAGTGAAGTGCAATCATGGATGTAACTTCGAGGCGTTGGAACACGGAAGACTTGCAACCCGAGGAATTGCCGATCGCTCGTCGCCTTTCCTACGTCTTCAGTACATCGGGTGAGTGCGCAAGAATAAATTAATAATTTACTAATCGGTTTGTAATATAATTTTGTACGATATATTTTGAAGCAAAGTGCGATGCATTAGCCTACGTCACAATTTACACATTGATATCGTGTTTCCCTATTTTTTGTCATCCTTACTGTATACATTACTTAGTCGAAGCATCAAAGTACCGAACAAAAGATATTGTATATCACGTGTGCGTAATTTTTTTAGGTCAAATCTCTTTTTTATGTCGTTGAACAATTTAATCTGCCAATAAGTCGATAATCTTCTAGCGGCAACGAGACAGCAGATCTCGTGGTAGACAAAGAAGCGTGCGAGAAGACCGAATTGTTGTTGTATTGTAAAATTGGGTTCCTTAACAATAGCATTCCTTTAACTAGATGGTCTTCCACGCGCCATCTCCTCAAATATAACAGAATATAGACAATAAATTATTAATTATTTCTTTACAACTTCCTTTTGATTATTTAAACAATTAATAAATCTGTTGTCAAACGATAGTTTTCGTTGAAAAAAGTAACCTTTTCTGTGTTTAATACTTTGTAACATCGAGAAGTATGCCACTCTGACTGTGTTTGTTTGTACAATGCAGAATTTTTGTTTTCAAGAGATTTTAAAACTCTTAATTACTGACATCTTTTATATATTTACATATTTACATGTTGTAGACGTTAAGTGAGAAGATAAATATAGGCAAGAAATTACTAATATTTTGTTTATAACTTTTTTAAGTGCTTAAATTATATCTGAATCTTTCACAAAACAATCAATCAACACAAAAACAAAAGAGTCAAATCGCAATAGCCTCCATATCCCATCCAATACGTGCTTTATCTCTATGTGTCTCTCATAACCTCTACATATTACTTCCGAGAGAGTACATTCACAACTTTTTTAATAACGATTAATAAGGCGCAACTGCACTATTATGTAACATAAAGTAATTTTGAAATATACTCTTATGAGAAAACTCATTTATTTTCGTTATTAAAAAGCATTTATCTAAACAAAGGAGTGGCATCTGGTGACTGAATTGTAATGGTCAATGTTTCTACTTCAAAATGGCATAAGAAATATTTATTGTTACCGACAACATAAATAGATATTAAATAGATATTTAAACGAAAACTTTGTTTACGTTACATCTAAGTAGTCTATGTCCCGTCTCTCTCATATTTGCGTCTGCACTAAAATATTAGGTTGTTTGGAAAGTCATTTCATTCTTTTATAAAAAAGAGAAATATCGTAAACACGACGAAAAACTCCATCAAATCAAACCGATAGATTTGTTTAGGTCAGCTTACGTAACGTAACAGTTTCCCCTCAATTCAACGTTTACAATTCAATGTTTACAAGCATTCGTCCAACTTGCAAAATTACAACGCACCGAATGAAAACTCGAAGAACGAACCGAATCATAGTTCGTGTCCTAGTTGGATTACACGACGGTAGAAAAAGCGAGATCCCTGAAATTACGAAGGATGATTCGTCGATCGTCTCCGAGCCGCGTTAAAACGACGTTTAGACGTTTAGTTCGGTGAGAGGTACGAAATCGATCTTAAAACCATCCGCATATTGGAGATGTTACCGCGGAATGATCCAGTGTCATAGCAGACTACGAAGGGGTTAAATGGGTCGCGACTGTCCATCAAAACGAATGGATTCGTAAAATCGAACTTTCTCCTCGCTTTGAGCGAGTATACGTACGTGCATACGTACACAAAGGAACCTTACACGGACACGTACGATAATGCAGTCTAATATATGGACTCTTGCGATATAAGTTTCCGATAACTTCTTCTCGGTGCTCATTTGACGTTTCCAAGTAGACAGGGAACATCGTTTCTACGTCTTAATGAATCGTAAATTCTTTTACGACTTCAATTCCTTAACTTATTTATAATTTATGAGATTCAATCACTGCGGCATTGATATTGATTCTTTTATCGTTTGAAAAATCACGAATAGGAACGTTTCAACGCGTCAAAATATCGTGGTCAATTTTCGAGTGGATTCAGTGAAACAATCAAAATCACACGGCCCTATGCTACTTATCGTATTTCATAAGAATTTAATCGATTTAACAGCTATGCTGTCACACAGATCGATTGAAGTTCATTAATTTCTGCATAGATTATTGTCAATTGTAAATAACGCGCACTTCAATCACAAATATACTTCTGGTCGATATAACAAATCACTCCATAGAACTCACGCATCTCGTTAAGCTCGAAATAGCTAAAACCTGCAAATTTGCAGGCAATAATTTCTCGGTATCGTTGGATTTGTATTCGTATTAACGTTTCGTTGTTAAATTTATAGCAGTCGGATCGTATCGTGCGTAGAAATCACGCGTCACTCATGGAGACGAACACACTGAATTGGAGTCAACATTGAAGTACAATTTTCTGATTGGTCCTATATAGTACACTCTACGAGTCGAAAGAGCTCGCAAGCAAGCGTGCGCTCACAAATTTCAAAAAATTGTTATGTGCCTATGAAGAAATTATTAAAGGAGAGAAAATTGATCCAGAGAATAAAACAAGTGAAAAAAAAGAAAGCATCGCGACTTACAAACTTCATCCAATGGTCGCGATGAATTTTTAGAATCAATGAAATTTTTCCTTTAGACCATTTGTAAATCTTGCATCTCTAAAAACTATCGAGATATTTTCTTTGCAACCCCAACGTTCATGGATAAAGGAAAACATGTTCAAAATATTTGTATGAGAACTATATCATACTTAAATTTCATGAAAATCGATGATCGGAATTTAGAAACGAAAAATATTCAGAATCTCGTTAGTTCGGATTCGCTGTAAAACCCGTTCTTAAAACGATACACTGTGAGCCACATTGTACCCGTGTACGTAAATATACGCGTATATGCGTTTCCGTGTACACGCCGTGACGTGCACACTATTCTTATGCTTTTTGTAACTTTCATCGTATTATATTTAAGCTTCTAACGGTTTCTTCGCGTAACGCGTTGTAAGCCTGTTACTCGCGGTAGGAAACAAAATATGACTTTAAATATTGTTCCATTTACGTCTTAATCCGCCCGTTAAAAGTATCTCGTGTGTGGATTTTTTCCCTCTTAAATTTCTTTCTTGTTCACTGTCACAGTTCTCTCTTTCCTCTTTTTTTCTTTTCTTAGTTGGCGCTAGACGACATCTCCACCCTTTTTTAACGATAACGAGAAAACAGGTCGTTTTACAATCCGCAGCGAGTGTACTTTGATACTCGCCTTCCGACGTATTCGCCGTGGCCTCCTTTCTTTTCAAGATTTTCCTTGATACTCGTTTGACTTTGTATTTCGTCCTGTATCTTCCATTGAATTACGCTTTACGATTCGATGCTGTTCTTATTTCCACTTTTGTCTCTTTCCTTTGTTTCTCTTCTTCCAATCGCTCTTGAAACGAACCAAATCAAGGGTCTTTCAACGTAGATATTTATTAATTTATACTACAACAGCATCGATTTAAATAACTGCGCTTGCTGTCGTTTCAGTATATTCGACGGTACAAGTCATTTTCAACAAATTCACCATACATTAACAAGTTTTCATTCAAAATCACGCAACAGTCGTTGAAATTCGATTAATAGCGAGATTTGTTAACAAGCGCGATTCAAGTAACCGGCCACTGATGATATTCAACCGAACATCGTTGGAATAATAAAGTCAAATTTTTCCAGACGAACCTGGTTATCGTCTCAAGCGACGCAATTTTACTTTATTATCCAACCGCTTCTCATTATAATAACTCAACGTCAGGACGCGACACGTACGCCTTCTCTAACACCATTCTACCACCATTCGATCCTTGGACCGCAAGCCGTACGGAATGGAAATTTCGAGGGTCGTTGCGTGCGACGCGAAATTAACAGCGATTGTCACAACGAGTCTCGTGACGTCCGTGGAACGTCCATAGGCGATACTATCCGTCGGTTAGCAACCGGGCATGGACGCCTAAGGGCGCTATCAACGGTCGGAGGATAACGAGTCCAACTGTCATGGCGCATCGCGCGCGTGGAACGTGCCAAAGTGAAAACCGCGCAGATTCGTAGCCGAACACGAATGGGCAGATCGAACGAATCGAAAGGAAAGAAAAATTCGCCTGCAAAGCGTTAACAGCGTGCTTATCGAAACACAGAGAAGACGAAATTGTTGCTACGAAAACTTTTCAACATTCCGTGGCTTCTTTTCCTCATTGTTATGGATCTCCTCATTAAAAACGATACGCTTCCATCTCCCTCTCCCGCGTTCCTCTCTTACTCCGTCCTCGTTTCTCTGCGAGGTTCCTTGTTCTCCGCGCGTTCTACGCCGATGCGCACCTACTTTTCCTCTTTCTATTCCTTTTTTTCTCCAGAGTCTTTTTTCTTTTTGTAAAATCCGCGCTTAACCATCCGCTCCGCGTTACCCGCTACCAACTGTAATTCAAACGGCTTTCTACGCCACCGAGATTGTTTCAGGTAAACGCGATACGTGTTATTACAAGAACTTTCGTTGCTGAAACGAGTAAGCTTACGTTTTCTCGCAGCGCTAACGCGAAACTAAAAAATTAAAAGTTCATGTATTACAATACGACTACATTTAGGACGCAAGAAAAGAAACAATTTCGATTCTTTCGTTCCAACGCCATCGACTACTTTCTTTCTTGAAAAGTCGTTGTTCGGCACGAGTCAAGTTGGTCGACGTTATTATGGCGTGACCATCGTCGTTGTATCCGCAGTATTGGATGATTTTAAAAGTTCTTGCTCCATTTGAAAATAAAACACAAACGTTTATATCCTTAAATTAAATGTTTTATTGATTAACTACGTAGTCAGCATCGTTTCCTACAACGTTTTACAATCTGGTGTCAAATTTCCGGCAACTTTAAACATCGAGTACAAATTTTTCCAATCATCCAATAACATTCTTCGCCCACGATTTTCCTTAACCCCTCCATCCTTCCTCTCGCTCCATTTTGTTTCCCCTCGATCCTCCCTCCGACCATACGAAGGCAATTTTTCAAAACCGATCGCCGGAGTGGCGAATTTCTAGTTGTCGCTGGGTCGCGGCACTCCTCGAAATACGGTCGTGTTTAATTGCAGCCACGCACACGCTGTTCCTACCACCTGCCGATGGATGGCGGGTGGAAGGGCATGAGCGCTCGTTATGCCGGTGGTGGGGGCAATTAACGAGCGAATACCGGTACTCGCGACGATATAAAATCCTATTTCAGTAGGATCGATACTGCTCGCAATAAACAGTGTAAATGTTAATTTTCGCGGAAACGCGGGCGCAACGTTAAATTTCATGCGATTTTACAATTTCGATTTCGAAATATACACTGGTTCGTATAATAGGCGTATCGGAAGGAAACTTCAATTTTTCTATGGAAAATAAATCATTTATTTTACAAAAATGGTCGAAAATATTTTATTGAATATATTTGTCATCGTTTACTGTAACCTTTTCTTAATTTTTCGATGACTTGTGAATGCCATAAAGAAATTGTTCAAGTTTTGATGCGAGTCATTCGTCGAACCATTTTTTGATTTCTTTGAAATTGACGAAGAGCTGCTCGATCTGGTCGTTTTTCAATCAATGCACGCTTCAAATTAATTAATCGTTCTTGATAGAGATCAGCAGTGACCGTTTCACCGAGCTTCAACAATTCGTAATAACCACATCTTTCTAATCCTACCGAATACACATTTTTCGGTGGTTAGAAAATCTGTTAGAATGTAGAGCTTTCGTTCAGACACATCTGTTATATGCGAGTGTATTTTTTTTTTTTTTCATTTTCTTCACATACGGCAATCCTCGTCTCCTCTTAATTCTCCTCGACGTCCCACTCGTTGTCTATTTTTTTCCCTTTCACGGTCTTCCTTCTTTCCTCTTCAACATTCGCGTGTAATTGATGGCTAGAGAGTGAAAAGGGACTCGTCAATTTTTTGCCGACTTCTCCGAGCGCGATCAATTAAAATATTCATTTCCTTGCTCGCGGTTTCGTCAATTTCGAGGATGCTTTTAATCCGCTTGTATCTCGACGGTTTATTCTCGTTGTATCGCGAACGCGTCGTTTGCCAACGTGAATTTGTCGTCGACCGAGGCGCATACGTCTACCTTAGGAGAAAACAACTGCTACGTCGGACCACGCAGACTCTCACGAACAACGAGTCCATCTAGGATTACAAAATGAATTTTTTTCTTCGACAACGCGATCGTTCGACGAATCCACGAAGTCATCTTTCCTAATTTTCGTGGAGAGTGAGAAAAAAGATGACTGGCTCGCACTGCCTCGAACCCGACGAAAAATAGAAGGAGAAGGCGTGAAAGAGAGCGACGGCCTAAACAAAATTAATATCAATTATACGGAAAATTTTGCTCGATCGGAAATTTCATTTCTCTAGCCATCCTCTTCTCCTTTCCCTTCTATCGCCTTCTCGCACCTTCGTATCACGCTTTAATTGGAATAACGAGTCTGGCGATCGCCCGATAATAATTCATACCTTTGTGTCCGGCACGTCGCTATAATTTAAACCGGTGCGACGCGTTTAATCGTAGCTAGCCACGGCACGACGGCCAATTCGATCGATGATCGTCGTCGTCGTCGAGGCAATGGTTCAAGCAATGAAATTCTCTCTGAAACTGATCGGTGCTTGGAAAGATAATCCTATCGAGCTCTCAACATTATTCATCAGTATCGGACACGTTAGAATCTCTCGTTCCAATCTTTAACAATTTAGTTGCCAACAGCGCCTACGTGAACAGTGCCAAAATTTCACGTTTCGTTTCGCAGCATCGAAAAGCCGAAGATTTAGATCGATCGAATATCCTGCATTTTTTAACCTCTTGACCGAGCGGGACGTATAAATACGTCAAAGCTTTATATATAAATAAACGGAAAAAATATATATTTCATAGCCTTTTCATTTATTTTAAGCATAAATAAAAAAAATAATAATATGAAATTACATATTTATATGTATATAATATATACATAATAGAAATACGTACATATACTGCGTAATTAAAAAGGGAATTCCCCGGTTAACAGGTTAACGAGTCTGATAATCTCACAGCGGTATCACGTCGCAAATTTTGTCTCCTGACGAGTCTCGTCGATGAGAATGAAATTCTCTCTCGAACTGATCGAAAGGCAGTAAAATTTCGCTTTAACGCCTCGGTATCTAACAAGAGCCACACTCTCTTTCTCTCTATGCGAGCAGAGTCTAAAGACGCCCAACGTCGGATGCTGATTCGCGTTAAACGTTTGGAGGCGGTCGCGCGCGAGTTCTCGAGAACGACGATCGTTTCCACAATCGAACGTAATTCAAGTACTTCCTCGCGTAGGGAGGTTGGAGAGCCAACGAGCCGGTTAATCTCATCGCGGTATTACGCCGCGAATATTACGTCTGCTGAAACTTTGATGGTTCTCGTTGTCGTCGTTGATGTCGCCGACAAGCGGCACGAAACGCGAGGCGAGAGCAGAGATAGAGGCAAAGGGCACCGTCGAAACCGTGAGGTTAACGCGTCGAGACCGAATTGCCATCGAGCGCGTCCCACGTCTCACGAAACGCTTGTAACGAGGCTCCTCCTGGTTGTAACAAGTCGCGACTTCCTATGGATCGAATGGAGGGCCGAGGCGTGGCAACGAGGCAAAGGATTTGCGAGTTTCTCGTCCTACTATCAAGGTGCAACCAGAGAGAGAGAGAGAGGGAGGGGGTGATAAAGGGAAGAGAAACGAGGGGTGAAGCGATCGCAGAGCCTGAGGAGAGGTGTCAGTGAGTAGAGGAGTAGACGAGAGGAGCGAATGCGTGAAGCGAGAGTGGAAGGTGGAGTAGACGGAGGCACAAGCAAGGGGCTTTGAAATTTATGCGACAGGGGTGCCCCGAGTAATCTAAGATCCAGCTGACGTTACCGTTTTACGAGGGACACCGAAACAATTAATCCGCGATATTGGTACGGAACTACTGGCGGCGCGCCCAAGCTCTCTCGATTTCGAGCTCGGCGCCGCGGACAAGTCGGGCTGAATTTAAAGCTGCGTTCACACGTGGAACGAAGTACCACGCGAACTGGAGGTGGACGAATCTCTTCCTGCTGCTCGAGGTTGCAACAAGGAGGAACAAAAGCGTTCCTTTCGTCCATGTTTCTACTCTCTGCCTCTCTCTCTCGCCTACTCGCCCCCTTTCTCCTTTTCTCGTGCCTTGCCAGGCACACCTGGCCTCGCGATAAGGCTAAATTGCGCGTGGCCTCGTGAATTTTCCCGGATATTTATTATTTTCCCGCGTTACTCGCGCTAAGGAGCTCGACTCCAGCGACGAAGGGAGCCGAGGGAGGGACGATAAAGTACGTACGTGTTTATTGAGCGACGAATCGAACGAAGATCCAAGATCGACGAAGGACGAAACGTTGAAAAATCGATGAAGGCGATTATGGCAAAAAAGAATGCGAACTAAACGAGACGTTTTACCGACATACGGACGAGTGGATCGGAGCGTATCGAAGATACGTAGGTTACGATCGATCGAGACGACCGTGTCGAACTCACGATAAGTCGTTATAAATCGAAGGCGCCTCTCGTTTTCGAAGGACCAGCGTGTCTTCGTTTTATCCAACTTTTACATCCATTTCGTCGTTTTCCTCGTGCTTGCAACGGTTCTCCGTTAGTTCGTTCGATTCTGACGGATGAAGGAAAATAATCGCGTATATTAAATACGTTATACGTAGACGATGTATTCGTAAGATCATTTTGCCAACGAGATTGTTTCGTAGGTTCGAGGTGTGCAAGCGAGAGGCGTAAGTTTACGCTCTCGAATCTCGTTATGCGGCGGTACGTCATTGCACTCGCGCTGATTGACCAAATAATTTCGTTAACGTACGGTCCACAACCAGTTTTAGTTAATTCAACGTAGGAGGACAAACGAACGGGCATTAATCAAATTTGCACGCACGATCGAAATCAAATCGCGTGTCGCCTGCCGAAGGTAGCGTTGCGAGAACGAGAGAGACAGGGGTGGAGGGTTTTGAGGAGACGTACCTGATTTCATGGATACAACGTGACGCGAATGAACAAATTTTTCGTTCGGCTGATGCAAGGTCGTCGATGAGACCCTCGCTATCTGCAAATTATATCTCGTAATCTCGTTCAAAATTGAACTTTTCTTAATTATCGATTTTATCCTGTAACATTTTCGTCGAAATAGTAGAGAGATTAAATACGTTCGTCGATATTCGTCGATCGCCGTAATTTAAAGATTAACGATAATAATGCGATGTTCGATCAAAGAATATCTCCGGTGATATAATTGAAAAATTCAATTCGTGACGATGGCAGTGCCATCGATTTTGACGTTTTAACGTTAAGACGAAATATCTTTTAAAATATTAAAACACGAAGACGCTCGTTAAAATCGTTTATCGGTGCGCTTCTTTAACGATAATCGATAGAATCACGAAAAATCTTCATCGATGATAAAACGAACAAGAACAAGCGTGTATACTCAATGAGTGTCGATACAATTCGTCAACGACGTCTCTATATTTAGAAACGATAAGAGAAGCACGTTCGAAATCTGTCGATTGCAAAATTATACCGCTTTTGTGCGTGCGATCCTTCGCTCGAATAACAATGAGATAAATATTAAACGTAATAAGCGTAATTCTTTTACGTCGTTCGATATCGCGGTGGTCATGATGCCGTCAACGTCGAAAGCTTTAAAATTTCTGAACTTTTGATCGTAACAACGTCCGTGCAACAATCGATCGACGATTCCATTTAACCTTTTACACCGGAGATACTTCTCGTTACGAATATCCAACAACGAGACAATTTGTAGAGATATACTTACAAATATTTATAATTAAAAGAAATACCACGCGAACGAATAGAGGATTAAACAAAAGAAGGCACGAGCATGTATTCGATACGAAATAATTGTTATTGCGAATAATACTCTACACAAATTTTATACAATTCGTAAATGATTTTTCTAAGAAGCCATTCGGAACTGCGCGAAATCGGCGAGCTTTTTTACGATTAAACGCCAGTCGGTTAATAGATTCGCATTAATTGTCCTATCCTTATCGAGACAATTATCGCAAGATATCCGAGACTGGCTCGTAACCGCGAACAGAAGATATCCATTAATACTTGCGATTGGGGCGGACGCGTTTTGGGTTACGCGAATTAGAAATTATCGTGTTTAGGTGGTATCGTGACTCACGTACCGCGTGCCGCGAGCGGTACGCGTCGTTATTCGCCCTGGAATCGATGATATTTGTTCGCAACATTTTGGTCGGCTTGGTCGGATGGGCCAAACGAGAGCTATGATCGATCGTTCGTGGCCACGAGCACGCGTTTAACCCTTTCGCTTCGATGGGTTTTAATACGTGGCGCGGCAAACGCTCGGCCGTCCAGTGAATGGCGGAACTTTTTGATTACGTTAAGAATCGCGTTACGTTAAAGACATATTTTTCACGAATTCCGATTCTTAATTCAATCATCTCTGATATAAATGTTAAACGTTTCGATAATACGTTAAAGCAACGAGCGGTATCGTAAACATTAAAGATGTAACGACGACGTTAAAGCGTACCATTTAGAGAGAAATAGATTGAATAATCCTGTACTCTGTGTGGTACACGTCGATGAATCGATACGTAATTCGACGTCGCATCCTTTATATTCGTACGTATTCGTAGCGTATTCCGCTTTATCTTTTACTTTTTCTTTGTATACTTAGCACATTTTTTTAACCAAATTGTTGTCTCGTTTTTTGTTGGAAGATTCCGAACGAAAAAGCTCGATTTAAATATTTTTATCTTTCGAGCGAAATCTCTTGCTTGAACCGTATTATTTTAATGCTTTTTTTTATCAAATGAAAATGAGAATTACAGAAACATAACTTTTATCCAGTAACGTGTATATAACCGAGTATAATAAACGGATATAGCTTTTTTTATCATTTAAAACTTTTTCCAACGGATCTCACAAAATATAAAAGCATATCGATTTTATCATGAGCTTTGTTATAATCTATACGTATTCTGGTTCCTAGTGATCTCACACCGACATTTTCTCTTTAGCTTAATAACAAGTATTTTTTTCAACAATATCAGCAGAATATATGATAAAAATTAAACAAATCGCCCTCTTATCCGTCCACTTCAATGCTAATAAATTTTCCATACAATTTTCGTATTGTGTTTCAATTAAATTATTACAGTTTATTCAAATCCTACATTTACATTCAGACTTTAACGTGTACTATCTCAGCATGTCATGCAGTATCGAATGATATATTTCGATCATATCTCTAAAATGAGAAAGACATCTCTTTTATTTTGGAGGTATTTCATTCCACTATGTTAATTTACGAGAACTGTTTTTCGTTCGCTTTTACAGGCAGTCTACTTACGCGTCTAATATGCAAAATATTATTGGAAAAACATATGCAAATGTGTTCTCAGATATATATATCAGCGATGTATATATTATAATTTACCGCAAGACTAATGTTTAATTTAAATTTATACTCAGATCGTATATAAATGTATTCGATCGTTTCGTTTTTCATAATTAATTCTCTTAACCATATATTCGAGAAACAAGAATAATAATTTTATTTTTTAAGTAAAACTTGACAACGTTTATCATGAAGCGATGATTAATAGCGAAAGAAACGAGCTTTCATAATATCAAATATTGTCGTTTAACGAAACGTCTAAATAATAACGAAGAGTACGTCATTGAAACAAAGCGAATGCGATTTTTCATTTACATTTTCTCATAAAGCATACGCATATTATATGTACATCTTTCCCCATCGCTTCCAATTTGTAAGCACATTAAATGTGCTTTGAGTAACGTCGCGTATATCGACGTAAAAGAAATTATTTCCTTTTCTTTTCTTCCTCGTTTCGGTAGTCGCGCAACGATGAACACAATTTTATAAAAAAAAAAAATTAACTTCGCTTCGATTAAACTCAGAACTTCGATATGGAAATTGGTATCGCGTATGCCGGATGCGTACGTATTTGTACGTGTCACGGTGCACACGCGTACCTACGCGAACGCATACGTCTTGCGAACGTCGCTTTCGCCGTCGCCTGTATCGAGTTCGCATGAAACGCTTCGTACCCTGCTCGAGAAATTACTGCCTGTCATACGTAATTGAAAACCAGGTACATAGGTACGCACCACGCACGATTCAAGGGGACACCATAAATTTCAAGACGCATTCGTGAAACGTAAGTGCTCGCTGCAGGATACCACCGAGTTATGTACGGATGTCTGTGTCTATATATCGCATACGCGTACCCTCGTACACACACAGCAACGAAAGCTGTACTGCCTGCTTCTTTCCTATGAAATACGTTCCTATTACGTCCCTATCGCGAATTGTCAAAATTTTGGAATTTCTTCATCCTTCATTATCGCATTCGTATATCACTGATTACGTCCTACTTTTCACGGAAGATGCAAATATTTCATCCGACGTACGAAAGTCTCCAAGTTCCGAGGCTAACTTCGCTCGAGAAGAACTCGTACTTTCATTAGACTTCGTACATTCCTATTTCCGATTAACGATTCGCGCTTCGAGCCTTCCTGCGAGTTCGTAGGCAGAATTACCTTCATTTTCTGCAGATCGAAGACGTTTAGCACTACCAATAGCGAGAACGTAGGCGTTGAAACGCTCGGGCAATGTTATTCGAAACAGCGGTCGATACTCGAACGAATGCCGATGAATAAGTCCTGCTATGGAAACGACGTGATTCGAGGAAGGATACCAACCAAGTCGAAAAGGACGAATTGGCTGGTCGGATGCCACGAAGGAGAAGACGACCTGTTAATAAACTCGCCGAACTGTCGAGAACACTCTGCCTCGCGGGCATCGGCAGCAGCCTCGCGATTTCTCACTGCTTGCTTCGTTGTTCTGCAGTGTCCCTCTCCCCCTCCCAACCGTTGCTAAACCGCATCGCAATCTTGGCAATTTCCGAAGAATCTCACGGCCGCTTTAGCACCTCGCCAGGATATTAAACGCTTCGTGTAACGTCCCACCGTTACAGCGCGCAAGGATAGACGAACTTCGTGACGTATTTCGTTACGTCGCTGCCGAACGCGATCTCTCGCGTGTCGGTTTCTTCTTTTCCTCTCGTTTACACGGCAATCAGACATACGCTTTTGGGGTAGATTCGACAATCTCCGAGATTTAATTCGAAACGATCTGGAAATAGCAGCTGGCGATTCGCAATTTCAGGAGACCTCGCGGTCGGATTGGTCTACGTCTGACTCGTTACATCGCCCATACCGTTACTACTCGCATGCTCGTGCACTTACGAGATGATCGATCGTCCGTTCGACTGGATCTCACTAAATGATTCGAACAACGGACAAGGAAACACTCTTATTGCATCGAAGACAGCGCAGATTCTGTCTTCCTACATTTTTCACGAACGACCAGCGATAACCTCCGTAAACTCGAGCAATAATTATTAGAAGTGCCGGATAGTCTGTTCGTTCTAAAGTCACTTTCTGAGCTATTTCCTAAGGATATTTCATGCTTGATGTTTGATTATACATTTAATCTTGTTGAAAAATAATATATACTGTAATTATTTATATATATATAATATATATATATATATAATTATATATATATATATATATATCTATAAGTAATTATTATATATATATAGTAATATAAGCAATATTTATAATATTGCTTATAATTGTAGACTCACATTTCGTTGGATTAATGCAACGGTATCATAAATGTCCTGTATAAAAGGGTTTAAAACGCGAAAAAAACATAACTATGATTTGTTTTCTACCAAAAGCTGTTTTTCATGGAGATTGAAAAGATATTCGCGAAATACTTCGTCTCAACATCGATTAAACAAGGAAAATGTGAGATCAAAATTTATGAAAATCGATCGTTGATACGTTAACATCGATATAAATTCGTACGTTATCGTTGGGACGCGATTTCCTGAAAAAAAAAGTTTGCTTCTCTTCTTAACATTTTATTCGAATGCGCTTCTTGTCGACGACGTCGTAATTGCATCGTCGCGTCTCCGTGGTTTCTCAGTCACGGCGCGTTAGCCATTATCTGATTGGCGGGCGTTGCAAGTGCAAGGCTAATTAGAGATCTCAGGTCGTTATGAGACCGACGACTTCAGATAAGAAGACGCGATACTCGGCGGTCTCTAATTCGAAGCAATTCGAGAAATTTCTAAATGGACTCGTTTCCCCTCTACGCGCCCTTCCCGCCTTTATTCCTTGCTGTTTCACTCCCTTTTCCCTTATTTCCTTCTTCTCCTCGAAGAAGAATCGTACACGAATGAAGTACCGGATAACGCCAATTCCTGCTGACTCGCGCTTTATCATCAGTCGCATTTTCTTCGTTTCCTTAGAATTCCTAATGGAAGAAGAATAGAAGGAGTATTTTCGTAATCCCGTCATGATTTTACACGATTTCGCTACGATCGAATAAAATGCATTGGAAGAATTATTCATGCGTGGCTTGACGTAGAATTTATAGAATAAAAAAAGAAAATAAAGTCCGCGATTATTTTAAAATTCATTATTATTATTATTATTATTATTTTAAATTCCCTTTTAATAATTTCTGACAGGTTTATTTAACCGTAAAAAGAACGACGACCACACGATATAAGGTCACTAGATCGCGTATTTCGAAGCACGATTCGTCGAGTCTCGCTAGGAAGGAGTATGACGCCTACTCGAAGATCGTGTAAACGTGGAAATCGTGGAAATCCCTCTCCATTCGACGAGATTCGAAACGTCTGCAAATACAAGCGAATGGCGATGACGGTAGCGCTTCCGGGCACGATATTTATTCTTGAAATTTAAAAGTTTGTCTTGCCAAGGGCGTTTGGAATGCGCTCGCACGCGTACATACCGCGTCGCGTACTCGGCGCGAGAACCGACTTAATAACGTTAGGAAAGACGAGCCGAGCACGCGGAGCGCGTTCGTACGTGGCCACGCATGTGCGATTTTTGCGCGCTCCAGATCGCCATCTCGGAGTCCGCGTTAGATTTTTCAACGCGCGACTATTCGCATTGAAACTTCGCGATTCTGTCGCGAAGCTTCGGAAAGAACACCAACCACGTCCACATCAAAGCTTTCGAGAGCAACCGTTATCGACTTTTTCAATGTGACGACACCCTCGAAGTGATGAACAAACGTAACGTACGAATTCGTCAAATTTTCGAGACTCTCTTTTTACGAAAATCACCGTATAAAAAGAACGTAAATACGTTCGTTAAGAATTATCGGTTATATTGTCGCGATGGTCCGCACGGTCGACGGTTAAAGGTGGACGACGATGCTCACGAACGACCAATTTTCCCTCGAGCTTTTTGCTTCTCACGGTAACCAACGCGCTTTCCACAACGTCTGTTTATCCTCGTTTTTCCCCGCGCGATATCGAGCAACGAGAAAACTCGAACGTTGCGAATCACGATGAAAAAACACCATCCGAATGAATATCTTACGACGCAACCGACGCGATTTCATTCTCCGTCTGTCAAAGTTTTATGTAACGTTTCATTTTTTTAATGTAACTGATATCGCATCGTACAATTCTATTTAAATTGTAACGGACCAAACGTAAAACTATAGAAAACTAAAAAACGATGGTGGAAGGCGTCGACGGCCAAGCGACGTTTCCAATGAGTTTCAAATATTCTCTGTGCATGTGTCGCTTTTTTCGCAATCGTTGGCAAGACAACGTCTCGGAGAGAGATCCCAAACAAGATAAAAGTCACGAAATATCTCGACGAACCTGGTAGTCCACCTGACGAGATCAACTACCAAACTTTTGCTAAAAATTAGTACAATTGTTAAAAGTACTTACTCCAAAGTCGATGCTATTATCGCTAAATTTATTTTAATTTAAAATCTTACTCGACATATCCGATAAATCATCAAACAACAATTCTTGACATTTACTTTCTTTGTTCCTACGACACATCTTATACTCTTTTAGTATTAGAGTCTATCTTACAAACTAACGCGAAATCTATTTCTTCGCAAATTAGAACGTTGACTTTCAAATAATAAAGCGTCATCGGTTGTGACACTCTTCGTTATTTTCGACCGAACATCATTCGCTCTTTTTCGTAGTCGTAGACGAGACAACGTTCCAGAGGGAGGCCTAAATGAAATCAAAGTCTATTACCTACCGCGATAGCCTACCTAACGAGATCAACTGCTAAACTTTTATTTCACGTTTACTTTTTAAGCTACAATTCAATGAAGATGACAGTAGATGGCATAAAAAACGATACAAAACGAAAAGCAAAAAAAAAATTCTCTGAGCATCCTTCGCCTTTTTTTCGCAGTCGTTGACGAGACAACGTCCCAGAGAGAGATCTCAAACGAGACCGGAGTCGCGGAGCTTCCCGCCAAGCGTGATAGCCTATTTAACGAGAACAGAGGCCGCGACGTTGTCAACGGAAGCCGGTCAGGAGGAGGAAGATTCGTTCTTCGAGAGGCCGCCATTGCCACCGCCGCCACCGCCGCCTCCGCCGCCTCAACAGCAACAGCAACAACAACAGCAGACGACGATGCAGGCGGCGGGTCAGCAACAGACGAAACACGATCAGCTGACCGGCGCCATCATCGTTGGACCGTCGAAGGAGGAAGATGTGCCCGGCAAGGTGGCCGATCTTATCGATTCCGCGAACGAGCGCGATACCAGCGAAGAGTTGATCAGGTAACCGAAAGAGAAAAGTCTTCCTTCCGTCTCGAGAGCGATTCGAAGAAGAAATCGAGCGACTATTTCAATAGAGCTTCTTTAACCTTTTGAGCTCTGAATACTTCCGGCCAAAACGGCCCGTAAGGGCGGAGCGCGGCTAGCGCTGACCATCGCTGGGGCCGGAATACTTTTTCGCCACCCTGAAGTGACTATTCAAAGCGCAAACAGTAATAAATTATAGTAGTTCTTTTGCAGAAGGTTAAATGATCAAAGATTGTTATTTTTAAGTATTAAAATTATTTATTATAAACATTAAAATTTTTAAACATTAAATTTTACGATCGACTGAAACACTTAATTTGATATTTACAACAGAAATTAATAATTTAATTGAGTGTGAAAAATGTCAAAACAATTATCGATGCATAGACCGACATCGCATCTTTTGCATTCGTATCGCGTATCGCTCCTTCTCTTTTTTTATGACCCTAATACTGCCCAACCGCTACCTAAGGAAGGAAAATTACTAACGAGTGCCCCTGTATT
>JAITYT010000052.1:47440-70480 GCA_025433975.1 Liostenogaster flavolineata
CATGCGGTTTCCAGAGCGAAATGTACGATGACAATTGTCGACAAGTAACATATTGTTATTATTGTAAATGTGTCATATACAGATAATAGCATGCATAAAGAACAATGGAGAAAAATAAATTGAGAACCTTCGAATATTTCCATACCGATCACGGCGAGGTGGAATGTCGTATTTTTGCCCTCGTTGAAGGGAGGGGAGGTAGCGAAGAGAGATTCATTGCGTTTTAAATGACCTCTCTTGAAAAAAAAAAAACGACTTAAAAAGGTCAAATTCATAAAAGATCCATAAAAGGATCTGCGACAATTCGATTATCGGATACATTGCGTTTAGCACGTGTGTAAATTGTGTTCTCCTCGTTATGCACATCGAGAGCTCTTCGCACGTACAAGTAAAATCGAGTGCAAATAACATTCTGTACTTATGATGAAGATTCTAAACATAAGCTGAATTTATTTGCAATCGGTTGTAAAAAGAAAACGAAAATAGCGTAAGGAAAAAATATGATTTTCTCTCTCCCTCTCTCTCTTTTTCTCTCTTTCTTTCTTTCTCTCTCTTTCTCTCTCTCCCTCTCTTTCTCTCTCTTTCTCTTTCTCTTTCTCTCTCTTTACGAGTACGCGAGGAACGACATAACCGGAAAAAACGGAAATAATAGCGAGGTCGATTGGACCGGTCAATTGGTCGATTCTTTACGAATGCCGAGGAGAAGAAATTTTTATTCAGCTCAGCTGTTTCCGATAATTCTCTTAGGAGATTGCGTAGATTAAAACGTGCATACGTACGTAGAGTAAGTCCGACAGCGCAAAATAGCTTAAAGAGATGACCAGTCATTGAACTAACGCACTATGATCGAGTCGACGATTTGCTCTTAATCTGTCTCGAAAGATCATGTAAATAAACGTAAGAGTGCGTCGAAAATGGACCAAGGATATAACAAAATAGAGATGTTCGTGCATGTAAAAAGAAAAAAAAAAATGATTTTCATTGTCGTCATCGTCGTCATCGACCTACGTTACGATGTAAAGACGGTTTCGACGAATGTAGGATCGTAAGTAATGGTACAATTAATCCTAGAGCTATTATTAATGGTACTACGATATCGATGTCGACCGTTTATACGTTATCATCGTGGAATTAATTCGTACGATCGACTTAATTCTTTGATGGGGCAACATGACGATGATCATGTATCAGACGGTCTTGATAAATGCAAACAACTAAATTTCGAGATGGATGCGGAGCGAATGTATACCGATCGATGTAAATTAACTGATCTGCGACGATATATAGTCCTCGATGGTAATACCAACGTCGCATTTAACGCCTCATCCGCTCCACCCCCTCTCGGCATCTTTTATATGCGTACGTTAAAAACATTCCACCACGGCCGGGCGGTATTATTTTTCTGTATCCCTGTATATCTATACGAATGATATAAGCTATTAACGATGGACTAAAAAGTTACGAATATACACGACTGTATTACAAACGATTAATTATTATTAAATTTGCAAGTTTTCTTTCTGTCGGTAATCTTTCGGTAAGGTCTTCGAGTACGAATTGATGTCATTGTTATTATCATTATCATTGTTATTTTTTATTATATCATTATTATTATTATTGAATTCCCCGCTATTATCTCGAAATCCGTTATCTTTATTACTCCAGGACTCTTAGTTACTATTTTCTCCTTTTTTCTTTGTTCTTCTTTTTCTTCTTCGTCTTCTTTTTTTCTATTATTATTATTATTAGTAGTAGTTATTGTTATTAGTATTATTGGAATCATTTTATGTTCATCCGCAAGATTATTATTGTTATTAATATTAATAATTATTTAATATTATTATTATTATTATTATTATTATCTTTCATAACGATAAATTGTACATGTCCGCTGTTATATACATATACGCGTGTAACACTCTCTGTGCATACACTTGTAAAGACACACTTTCGTACACATATTGACACTGCATCCTACATTAATTTAATACAATGACAAATGCGCAAACCTCATACCTCAGTTATAAAAATGGCGATAATAGCCACCAGTCATTTATTTTTGTCCACAAATGATTATAAGACGACGACATTAGTTAAACATATACATGTTACACATCCATCCATCCAAACATGCAAACACATACATACATTTATATATATATATATATTTAAAAGCACTACATTTTTATTCAATCTATCAAGCAAACTACTTTCAGTGTTAAAGAAATTTCGCGTTAATTTTATTAACTAATTATACATCATCCATTCACATAGTTTGTACATAGACAGTGTATATTCATTGATTTCATTTGTATTGATATTTTATTACTGGTAAGATTTTTACTACTCTATGTATCGCTGTATATGTACCATACGCAACGGATTCATGATACCAAAATTCGTAGAAACTTTTCAGAGTTTTGTAAAAAGCGTTTGACCATGACTAGACTCACCACAACATAAAACACGACATATACACGTATACGCCGGCATAAACGTTACATACACACGCATAATATGCTACTCACTACATATACCCACATACACAACAAGTATAAAATATACACAGGCAAACACGCGCGCGCGCGCGCGCAAGTAAGCTTCGATATACACATATACTTACATAAACACATTTTGCTCCTGCACAGGTGGTCTTCATACAAATTGCGGGCGTCACTTTTTAATTGAAAAACAAAACTGTTCAACATAATTAAGAAAGTACACCGTAGAAAAATGTCATCGGAACTCCAGAAACGTTTCGTCAACATATTAAATTATCCGTTTAGAAAACTAACATTATTTTTTATGGAAATAAACAGAATGTTACATTATTCGGAGAATTGTTTTCATGAAAAATGCAAATGAGTTTTATTCCTTTTTTATTCCACTGGCTTTTTTTTCTTATCTTATTTAGTATTAATAGCATAACTCACATTTAAAGCATATAAGGTGTCCAGCTATGTCATTGAGATTAGCGTACAGACAATCAAGAATATAAATAATAAAACAATTTAAATGGCAGTTTCTAACAGTTTCACTTTTAACATCTTTTAATGACAATTCAACGTCATCTCACATCTGCGTAAAGGTAAAAAGAACATAAATAATAATTGTTTTTGAAATGTATTTTTGGTCTCGAACGCTTTTAAAAAGTTTAGGTACTATTACCATAGATGTTCTATTTATTTGCAAGATGATTTTAGATTGTCTCAGAATAATTTTGTACAGTATCAATGAGTTGACCTCTCTTTTTACAATAACACTACCGAAATGTAAATGTAGTCCTGTATTTAAAAAAATATTGGTCTCTCACCTTCAAATGATCTTTAGAAAAGAATTTAAAACAAATTTTATCGCCATTCATATTCAGTATCAAAAGTACCGTAAAATTCACTTATTTTCTTATACATGTTATTTTTTTTATATTTCTCACTATTACGTATTATCCCAGACTCTATTAAAACGATGATAAATACATAATTACCTCTTATCAAAATGTTACATTTAAAAGCAAAATCTTTCCTGTTTCTTTCTTAGAAACTATTAATGATACATATCTTCGATAGCATAAGCTCATTGCATTGTAAGTTAAATTTTTGCAAAACTATTTCCATCAGTATTTCACCATAATTTATCATGAATTATACAGCTATCTAATCACCTCTGCTGAACCTTTAAGTATTATACTTAATTGCATTAATATTTTAAATTATTTTTTATAAATTTTAGATAACTTATCTTTTATTAGTCCTTATAATTTTTTTAGTTTAGAACGAAGACAATATGTATTTAATTTATGCCAATTACTTCTTGGAGAACTGATATTCTTGATAACAAAAAAGCACTACAGTAATTATACTAAATAAAATAGACAACTTTGCCACTATATATATATAATATAATCTATTTCATATCATCTATATAACTTTATATTAATAAAACTAAATCTTTTCGTTTACCGTTTTATAGCTATAGAGGGTGTTCCACCTCACACTACAGTCAACCCTCCAAAAACTCGATACTCTTATAACGTGTTTTTCGTACAAAAACATTCCAATTTAAATGGCTTAAAAAGTTGATCTATGACATTACTTTTTCGATGTATTAAATTTTTGCGGTTGAAATTAATGAAAAATTCCTTTTTATGTTGAGTGTGCATCACGTTTATCAATTTCAGTTATCGGAAAATTTTCCTAAAAATGAACAAACGACTCGATTTGGCTAAAGAATTAGAACTTCATTTCACTCAAAATGATCCTTCAACGGTGCGTAGTGCAAAGTTTAAACGACAATTACTAAATTGCTTAGCTCCATATAAAGTTTCGGTAAAATTACAAAATAAAACCTTCTAAAAACCAAGATGAAAATTAGCAAAGGATTTTCGGCCTATTAGAAAAATGCTAAAGGTTTCAGCTACTAATATCTGACAGTGACAATGAGTGTTAAGAACATCTAATATCAAATCAAGTTTTTCTGTTGGAAACAATTTTTTTACTTTATAATTTTATTATATGAACTATGTATTATATTAAATAAACCTAAATTCAAATATGTAAAAACATACATATTTATTGCCCTTTGTATTTTACAATTTTATTTACTTAACCGTATCCTTCAAAAGTTGGTACTTTGAGAAGGCAATTTTTATATATGTAATGGAAAACAAATCGGTCTGGCGTACAATTTATTTATTACTGAATTTCTTACAGCGTGGTTTCCATGTAACGTGATCCAAATTAATCGTGTTATAGAAGGGTTGACTGTACCACCCTGTATGTTTCCTTAAATGAAACAGTTCATTCTCTTCTTTAATTTTGGAAAGGTAATGTCAAGACGCATTCAGCGATATATTATACATTGACCATGAGATGACCTGGAACCAAGAACACAAAAGATCACACTGGAGTTCTAATTTGGTAATCGACTGCTTTGTATAAATTAAATGATACTAACTGCTTTATTTTGTTTTATGTACTAACTCTGATGGCTTTTTATTTTCATTATATGAGTAAATAAAATATGAATACCCATGTCTAAATTTCTGCCATTCAATACTTCTTCTTCTGCCAATCTTTGTTTTCTGTTTTGTTCTCCCTGAACTGCTTCAATACCTCATAACAATTAACATAGTTGAATGCAATGATAGCATTGATTTCTTTTTCATGTCGTAATATTTTGCAGTTTCTGCCTAAGGTCAGGTGCTCCTCTTTGTAATAATTGCGGAAAGGTATCCACTTGCTTCTTATTATCATGCCCCTTATCTCCACACGTTTTACACATTTTGTCTTTCTTACTTACCTTTGCCACATGTATAGTGCAAAGGCAATTGTACAGTACTCTGACCAGTTTTATAAAAGTTTCTACCTTCTTCTAGTATATCGCATACAGCAGGATGCTGTCTAAAAATAAAAATTCCTCGAAAGACACCACAACTTCTTTCCCTGGTAATCATTCTGCTGTCTCTGTCTCTTTGCTGATCTGTATTTTGTACAGTCTTCTTATGTACAGAATTTAGAAAAAAAGTGAAACGCCTTAAACAGCAGGGATGAACTGAAACAGTATAAACATTAACAATAACGACAATATTAAGAATAACGATATTATTAACAAGTCCCTAATATCTTTGGACATTTAATAAAACAATTAAAATGAATTGTATAGGTTATAGAACAATAAGGTTAAGTTAAGTATCGTATATAAATTACAATAACAATTAGGATAGGAACGATTAAATAGTTAGCACAAGACTAATATTGTAGATAATATTTTAAATTGACTCTAGGAAACTTAAGATCTCTTGATAAGAATTATTTTTAGTGAATCATATGATAAAAATTCGAAAGAAATATTAAATTTAATATAAATTTCTAGCATAATTTGCATTCTCTTTTAATTTACGTTAGATATTTATTTCTTATTTTCAATATAAACCGTAAGTAACCATTTGTTTGAAGATATCTAGACTTATACTTACATAAATATTTTATCTGGTAAAAAGTACTATTTATGTAGCGAATAACGCATAAAGAAAGAATGCAGACATCTCCGTAAAATATACTTTATGAGATGTAAGAATATATTATCTGCTTCAAATAATTACTATTTTATACAACACAACGACGTACGCATAAATAAACAACAGTCTATTTTTGAATATACAACTAAGCAAAAGATAATTGTAAAATCAATTATTTTCAAAATTACTTTAGTCCATGATTTTAATTCAAAATTGCTTTGTTAAGTGAAATAAATTCGTATTATACTATTTCATGAAATAATGTGTTGGGAATTAATGGTTGACCTTGCATACCATAACACCGATTGGCGGATTGAAAGGTCACGTAGCTGCGACTGGCCAATACAAATATAAAATCTCAGTCCGGTTTCAGCACTTGAAAAAACTGTCACAACAAAGAAGCCGGAGAGTCGCATACGCATTGTAAGGAATACGTACCGGTTTAAAACTCTGGTAAGTTTTCCTTTAATAATTTAATTATTAATACCATTATTATTTACATGATGTATGCAGTTATTAATTCTATTATTATAATATTTAATACTGTTTCAGACGCGGTACAGTCTATTGATTCTGTCGATTTATCTGTGAACTTTGAAGTTACTATCATTGATAGAGTGAAAATGCCACGTAAGTAATTATATGCGTATATTAATAGAAAGGAAAGATATTTCCAATTAGGAAATATTATAGATAGAGCGTATACCTTTATCAATATTGCTTGGTATTATTTGACATATCTCGTTAATGTAAAGCTATGTAAGAAGCTAGGGGCAAAGTTTTAGAAGTGGTCTTATGGGAATTAATTAATCTAGAATTTTAAGTTGTGCTAGAATATTTGCTATCCACTGTCTTTATTTAAAATAAAGATATATACAGTAATAGTAATAACAAAATTTATTCCTTTTGAATTTATCATTTATTAATTTTGTAATTCTTATATCAATGTATGTAGTTTTATTGTATTATATATTTTTTTTATTTAACACATAAATATACCTATTTCATTTCAGGACTTGGACAGCTCATTTTTCTATGTATTTTATCTGGAATTTTAACAGAAAAATGTGATGATAATGACTCACAGAAATGTCTTTCTGTAGATGACAAACAAAAGTCATTTAATCAAGATACTGATTGGAATTCCGCAAATTCGATTTATGATTTTCACGCACGTGATATCTATGGAAATGATGTACCTTTAAGTAAATTTCGTGGACACGTTACAATTATTGTAAATGTTGCTAGTAAATGCGGCTTAACAGATACAAATTATAAACAACTTGTTCAATTATATGAGAAGTATGGTGAATCGCAAGGTTTAAAAATCCTTGCATTCCCATCAAATCAGTTTGGTGGTCAAGAGCCAGGTGCTGCACAAGAAATTCTAGACTTTATAAAAACTTACAATGTTACTTTTGATGTCTTTGAAAAGGTCGATGTTAATGGTGAGAATGCTCATCCATTATGGAAATGGTTGAAAACCCAATCTAGTGGTTTTATAACTGATGCCATTAAATGGAACTTTTCTAAATTTATTATTGATAAAAATGGCAAGGTTGTAAGTAGATTTGCACCCACTACTGAACCTTTGGAAATGGAATCTACATTGAAAAAATATTTTTAAATTGTAAAATGATTTCCGTGCTTTATTAAACAAATAGTCTTTATCATAGATTTTGTTTGTATTTTTTTTTATCTTAGTTACATTAGTATTATAAGAGCATTCATAACATGAGTATAATAGATTCCATAATCATTGTTACTTGAAAAGTATAAAGTCTGGAATATATAATTTTGTTTTGAATAAATAAAAATTTAGTATGAATCTATATGAAATAATATACGTATTATTATTGTTAACATTTAAATATTTCTGTAAAAATAATGCGTACATCGCAAATATTTTATATAATGAAATCTAAAATAAAAAGTGTTGATTATGGTGCAAGTAATTTTTTTACTTAGTTAGTTGGCAAAGTAAAATTGCATGGCGAGAGTCGTTTCTACAGCTATAATAGTAATTACTTTGTTTATTTTGAAAATTTCTAACAATACAAATATAGACTGTACAAAATCTTTTAGGTCTAAAAGGCCTATTAAGATTACTTAACTTTTAACATTAAATACATAATATAAAGTTATTATTATTAACGTATTTATAAGTAAACTAATAATTAAAATATTTAAGTACATACACAATCTAAATCATTACTCTTGATAATTTATCGAAATTGAATTTAGGGTTTTTATATCTTGATTCAATACATTTTTCTTAAGATGACACTTTTAATAGTAATATTTCTATTATCATTGTTGTAATATAAATCTACAAAGTTACATTATAGCACTATATACAAGTTTTCATACAATATAATTTTAAATGGCAGGAAATTTTCTTTTGAATAAATGGTTATGTAAAAATATGTTTTTATGATTAGAATATTAAATATGATACCAAAAAATTGACAATGAGTGGTAATGTATATAAACATTAATTTTGATTTTACGTATTAAATGTGTATATGAAGTAAACAAGTGCAGATTCTTCGAAAATATATAATTTATGCCTTAACAACGATAAATACTAATAAATATCTTTTTCTTCCATTATACATTCGCAGTTTTAAACAACGTAATACAACGTCATTTCTGGAACAAGTGATATTAATTAGCAAATAATATGATTCCACTTAAAAAAGATTTGTTTAAATTCCGTCGCATTTTGTATCATAATTACAAATGTGTATACACCTTTATTTGTAAAGATATTTAAACGACTTTTTAAAGCAATATATGTAGTCTTTTATAGATTATATCGAATGATTTTTTTTAACAATTAATTAATTAACTGAAATATATTGTCAATCAAAAATTATAGTTAACTTACGTCTTGATGAAAAAGAAGTAGAAAATGTATCTTTTACAAATTATTTATGTGAAACTTAAAGACACTGAAAATGGATAGATATATTGAAAACTATCAAAATTGATTATGATATTTCAACAAACAATTTAATGATTCTAACAACAATTCTAACAAATCATAATTTTTGGAAACAAGGACACATTTTTTTATTAATAAATTAATTATTTTAGGATGATATCAAATTTCAAACTATTGTTTTAAAAAATGATTGCACTGTTTCAGAAAATAAACGTACACTTGTACGATCATATGTATATATATATTGATATTTATAATACATGGTCGTGCTTATGGACGGAGTTAATGGACTCATGCATATTAATACCGCCGTATAAATAAATATTTAATTTAATAAATTACAAATCTCAAGCGGGTGCCTTGGTAGTGGTATTAATAGTAGCCATCTCATGTTCTGCATGCTTGTTTCTTCCATTAGTAACCGTTATAGGATCTTCACAAGTCTACAAAGAACAGAATACGGCAAGTAGAAAATTCAATATTATTTATATATAGCGTACAAAAGATTGATGTTTTTTTTAAAACTCATTCATATAATTTTATTCGTTTAAAATCTTTCTTAAATAACTTTCTTTTATTTCATTCCTTCTTGATACTAATACTAATCTATCATATTAAGACAATAACAATAAATTACCCATAGTTTCTTGTTGTAATTCTACCTTGTAGGAAGGATTGTCGTATGCTGATGTAGTTTTACGAGGTGATATATCGGCTTTACTACTCGTTCTTCTTTTCATCAATATCATTAAAAGGATTAAAGTCGACAGTATCGCGAGAGATGCTACAATGGCCACTATGACTAAAGGACCATAATAGTCTCCTTCATGAAGTGGGATGGATGCGAGTTTTCCAGCTAAGCATAAGAGTTTACATTAGACGTAAATCACAGAAATTTATATATTATTATTTAGAAATCTAATGCCATTTTGGATTTCGATGACTTTAGTATATATCGTCGACATGGTCTTAGCTTACGAGATATTCAGAAAAAATTGTTCCAAAAATTTAAAACCAACTGTTTGATATATACATATAGTAACATAATTTCAATTCATATTAAATTTTTCAATATAGTAATATAATATGAATTTAATAGTCGAATAATTAAGTTACATTTTTTGATATCGTCTTTCAAATAATTCTAATTTTTAATAATAACAATGAACTGCAAAATTTAATATAGATTACTATTAGATTGTTTTTATCAGCCAAAGAAGATTTGATTCCGCTTCGTGACTGGCACCTAATCATGGTAAAAGGGCTTACGTCTTCTGATGACCAGAGGCTACACTGATTCAAATTCAACCATGCAATAGAACTTTTGGATGAAAAGACAGATTAAGAGCTGATCTAATAAGAACAGAACAATCCAAAAGATCCGTATAATGCTAAATTCTCTAACAATTATAAAAAAGTCTGAGAAGAAGTTCGTGATAAATTTATTCGTTTTAAATAACTTGCCGACTGCTGCAATAAATTTAGAGAAACAGTAGATAAATGATATACCGTGTTGACGTATACTCTTTGGTAGTTATAATTTCTCGCACATATATATATCGGAAATTAAGGTCGAGGGACAATCGTTTATATAGAAAAATTGTATTTAAACGAACAAGTTTGGCAACATATTCAAAAATCATCAAAATCCAAGAACACATCAACTTTTTCAATAGTTATCGAGATAATATTGCTATGTTAATTTTCTTTTATTTAAGTTTATAGTTTGTTAAGTTTATAATAATGTTCTTACATATATAGAAATAATTGATCAGTACCTTGCTGAGAAATCGTCGCTGGCAATAGAATTCCAGGTTTCGTAACGAAATCTTGAACGTTGCTTTTCTTTATTCTGCCATTCGTTAGATACACTTCTATCCATAATCGATATCTTGTTCCTGGTTTAAGATCACTAATTACAGTTTTGGCTGGAGAATCTCTCTTGGCGATCTTAAACGTACTGGTATCTTCTTTGCCATTGTCACTTTGATAAATCGCTCGATAGATATTCACATATTTGTCTTCCGGATAAGGAACTCCGCTCCATGACACTTCTACATCCATGGACTTGATAGTTTTAATCTCAACTTTTACATCGAAGGAATAAGGATCTGGCTCGATAGATGTTGTCACGTGAATCTATAAGAACATATTTGTAAGAATCTGTTTTCCGAATTTTCATTGAATATAAAAAAAAATTAAAATTGAAATTCATTACATAGTTTCTGATGATATGTATATATTTATAAATAATATAAGCATAATATAGCTAAAAAAAACTATTTACCGTTTTATCACTGATTAACTCTGTAGTTTGACCTGGAAACGGTATAAAGTATATTCTAATTTCGTACGTTGTTAATGGTTTAAGATTTTCTATCATGTAATTTGTAACAGCTCGATGTATCAATGGTGTGGCCGCATAAACTTTTCTGTCTTGTTCCTTGTATCGTAACTGAACACCGTCGATGAACTGTAGTTCATACTCCGTAAACTTTTTCCACATCACGTTGACCCAGGTAGAATTAGTTTCCATTACTCTGAGCTCGGCGTCGATTGGTATTTGCGGAGGCAGCGTTGTTATTTCCGCGCGTTTCTCTAAAGTTCGTACATTATATACTTTACTGCTTGGACTATTCGTCAGATCCTTCAATTTAACAATGATTTTTATTTTATAATCCGTCGCGGGTTTCAAATCACTCAATTCGAATTCTAACTGATGTGTCGCTATTAAATCATCAGGCGGTGCGAATACTTGGGATTTCCAAGTGGATTGATCGTAGTTTCTATATACAAAAGAAAAAGGATATAACATTGATAATACGATCGTCAGATTAATAATCTTTTTCAACATTACAAAACGAAATTATTTTACGCATTATTTAAATTAGCAACAACGATGAAATGTACTTAATGTACAATACTTTATGTTACGATAACTTACGTTTTATCATTAGTATATCGCAATTCGACCCTTCCATGAAGGCCTACTAGAACTTCAGGTACAGTAAAAACCAATCGTACTGTGTTTTCGTCGAGTGCTTCTAGAACTTGAACAGTGACCTCATCGAATGAATTACTGGGTATTAATCCTGGTATAGCCGGAAAACTTGATGGAACATTGTGCTCCATTCCTGTAATAGGACGAATATATAAGTTTACGTCGGTAATGTCGAATTATACACTATTACAGTGTCGTCGAAAACATCGTTTCATCTACAACATATATCATTATTCGTCCTAAATGAATAACTTTATATTCTCGAAGTTGCAGTATCAGTAGAGTTCGTGAACTAGGAATTTGCATGAAAAGGTTACCACTTATAAATAAATCGAAGTCGCTTGCCGTTCGTCGTAATAAATTTTAAAACTATTTTTCTTGTTATTCAGGGACGAACCTGACTGGTTGGGCGTTTGTGCTGCGAGCGGGTGGTTCAAGTGCGTGAGTCCTGAATGTAGTATGTGATCGTCAATGTGAAGTGGTAGAGTAGATTGCGAACCGCTTGGCGGTACGTTATGAGGTATGGCAGGTTGTCCAGGATAATTTTGGAAAGGTCCGGGATTGGGATCATGTTGGCTAATATGTTCCAACAGTTCCTCTATTTGTTGTGGGGTATTCGGGATTTCGGGTGTATGGATATGATAAGTGGTCTGCCCGTTTTCGTTTTTCTGCGTAAAAATTTGCGGTTTTGTCGCTTTCTTTGGCGCTGAGGGCGGAGTACCAAAATATCCCGACTGTATCTGATTATTGGAAGGACGTTTTTGAGCAACGATCTGCTGATGAATATCATGAAGACCCGAATGACCCTGAGGTGGACCATGATCAAGCTGGTACAAACCAGGATGCTGAAGATTTATGAGATGATAGAGCTCCTCGGGTAGGATCTCTTGATCAGGATTTCGTTGACCTTGCTTCGGTCTTCCTGGTAATGAAGGTATCGCTTTGTTTCTATCTATGTCAATAGGGGGAGCATCGCTCGATGACGTTTTCTTTTTCGGGTTCGATGGAACGATGATGTTGGGATCGGTCATGTCGGGTCTGAGTGGTATCATTGCACCACGATAAGGTGGACCTGCCGCCGAATTATCTAATTGCGCCTGGAAGGAGGATTGAGGTATATTTTCGCCATGAACCGGCGTGAAAGGAAAATTTGGAACTGCGACGGAAGAGGAAGAATCTCGATGAGGATTCAACGGTACGAATTGCGGCTGATCGATATGTCCACCCTTTTGCAACGATAGTAGCTTGTTGGGATTTGTCGGGCCGAGTGGTACGTGCCGATTATCGACATTTGCGTTAATCGGTACAGACGATATTTTATCTGGGAATTTGTCCGGATTCAATGGACCGGAGAAATATTGATCAACGATATCCTTATGCGGTTTCAATGGTTCTACGGGCTTTTTCGAGTCCAACTTTGATTTTGATTTGTCTTTAAGAGCTGGTGACGGTGGTATTGGCTTATCGAATTGAGCGGACAAATGAAAGACGTCTTCGACGCTTGGATGCGTGGGTTTATAATCGGGACTATAGGGACCGTTATATGGTACGGTGGGATGTCCAGGATCCATAGGATAATGGAAGAATCCATGAGATGTGGCGTCGGAGTAAGTGTTAATGTTTTTCGGATCTTCCCACAAGGAGGAAGTGCCATGTTCTGGTTCCTGGCTGGGCCTGACCATTTCCGACTTGTTATTCGGTCTTTTGCTATCGTCAATCGATTGCTGATTGAACGTGTCTGTGGCTAAGGGGCCGGGAAACGCGGGCGTCACGTTCATTCCTGCAATAAGTAAAGCCTATTGTCATAGAGATTGTCAGTGGAACGTCCACAAATTGTCCATAAGTCATAATGCATATTTACAGCGTGTTTCAAAATTTAAAGTACGTATTTACAAGCTCAAGTTCAGCCGTACCAAGCATGCATTTACATCCTTCCCGATTTCAATGATTACAAAGTAAGGATATAATTATATACAGTTTTGTAGAAACGGTCGTATCGCACATTCCTTACTTCCACATCGCACCGATATTTTCTCTTTTTCTTTCTCTTTCCCCTTTTTTACTTCTTCACAGGAGAGCATCAACAGACCACAACAAGGTAAATGCAACGGGGAAAATGATGAGAATTTTCAAAGGCGTTTCGATGATATTGTTAATGACGTATGTATTATTGATAGGCAGGATGGCGCTTTTTTCTTTTTGATGATATCTTAACGTCAATGTTGTCAAACAATGAAAATGTTCATGATAAATTGGAAGAGGTTGGTCGCGATAGATCGCGATGCTTGCAGATGTATGTACAGTGGGTCGTATTAAACAGAAAATTAAATACCACTGGAATAATCCAGTCAGGTCCGCACGGCACAAAGCATAATCCACATACCCATTTGGAGAACCATTAATAAAATCGTAGAAACCGTATATGAGTCACAATTTTGTTGTTTTGGAAACACCGTCACCATATAATCATACGTATAAATTTACGAAATATAAACATAACAACGAAGAAGATCAAAAGAATATAATCTTTTTCGAAGATTTCTCGAATTTTCCGAACACAAAATGTTTAGTATTAATTGTGGATTATTTTTTATTTTTTCCATTCGTCACTCACGATAATCGAATCATTCGCTTTTTCGCGCTAATATGAATACGAATTATCTTCAGAATCTTCGATTATCTATTATATTATAAAACGTTAACCGCCCATCGAAATATCATCTGTCGCATACGTAGTATGGCTTGTAATTTTTACCTGACACCTGTGACGACGAGTGGTCGTTGCAAGTCCAATGCAAGCAACACTCGTCACCAGGTATATGCATCAGAGACGCCTGATGCAGGGGACAATGTAATGTTGTAGGCGGTAATGCCGTTACCGGAGGACAGGTCGCTTGACAAGATACGTTTCCCATTTCACAGAAGCATCTTTTTTCGCATCCAGTAACGTTCGACGGCAATTCGCTCCAATTATCAAATACTAATCCTTTATAATTGCACGAACCGTTGTTTCGGCAGCGTACTTCCTGTAAATTGAGAAAGAATCTTAAGTATGATTTAGTCGTATGTTAATAATGGCGCAAGGAAAAACATCCGTAAAATTATCATTCGAATAATTTAAACGTTAAATAATGATAAAGCTTTATGCATCAAACGAAACATAATTTTTTTAAATAATTGAAAGTCCAAGTTGATCAACATTACCCATTACACAAGCTTTTTACGTTTTTTTACGTTTTGAATTTTTTGTAACTCAACGTGGATTTTTAACATACATGTATCTTACATAGTTTATTATAGACGTAACCTTAAAAACAATTAACACTCAAGATGGTTCGTGGATTTCGAAAATATGACAAGTGAAAATTCTTTTTTCAAAAATTGATTATGGTCACTTTTACGATTAATTTCAATAGGAGAGTACTATCGCGTCGCGATGCATTAAATCTCGTTACTTTCGCACCTGTGGACAACATTGAGGCGCTTTCGGCACAAAGTCGGCTGGTACGGTTTCCCAATCGAGACAATGAGGATCCAGAACGTCCAAACCGAAATCCGTGGGACAGTCTATCGTGACGCACTCGGTTTTACCGCCTTCCGTACATGTACAAAACGAGATGCACTCGTCATACCATTCAGCACCTAACTTGTACTGCTTCCCCCGATAACTGCAGGAGTTCTTATCCGAATTTTTTTCTACTACGTTAGTTTTTATCACTTCGGCAGGTAAGACCACTTGAATTGCAGGGCCAGTCCGGCCTGACTCGGTAACTCGAAATTGATAATTTCGAGCGGGTTCCAAATTTGATATTATGCCAGCTACGAAAAACATGTTGTTTGCGTTTAATCAGACAATCGATCCATCAGAGTTGGACGTTGGCACGCGACATAACGAGGAATTGACATGATTGAAATAAGATATTAGTGAATTTTATCAAATTTTTTGTTGATTCTACATTGTTCTTATTTTACTTGATTTGTTAATTTCTCGTTGCGTATGTTGTAGAAAGATCGTATGTACGTTACCTTTATCGGGTTTTTGTTGCCTCCATACATGATCGTCGTCGGATATCTCGATTATAACATCTTGAGGGTTCTTAGCCGAAAGCTTTAGCTTGATCGCTGTCGAATTCAAGACTTTGACGTCCGTCAAATTGACTGTTAAGTCCGATGAACTCTCCGCTTTGATTTCATGGTCGCCAAGAGTAACGTCGCACAGCGTGATTGTACAGCAAGCGTCTCTGTGCGACGACAAAATAATCGATATAAAGCACAATTTTAATGTCTCAAAATTCATTTGGGCTAATATGAAAGGATCAGTGTACTCGTAACAAAATTTTATATCAGAATCGTCGATTTCGCTTATATTCAAACGGAATTAAATTATCCTTAAGATAACTGTTAAGTGTAATATTTTCGATACGTACTTAGGATCAGACAGTGCAACACATCGATCGTGCTGATTGACAACGGAAGTAGTCTCATTTGGCGGACATCTAGGTTGACACTTCAGATTGCCTTCAGCTTCGCAAACGCATACCTTGGAACAATTTACTTCCACACGTTGCCCCCTCAATATGGTTTTGTTACCAAAAACGCAAGTCTCTTCTGGTTCTGGTGCTGCACATTACGTACGTTAATTTCGTTTATAGTGTTTATCTCAATATTACGTCAATAAAGATTTTAAATATACCACGATTAAGTTTGATATTGCTGATAGAACTATTTCTGGATCATTCTTATTTTATTATTAACATTTTAACAAAATTATAATTTTGACAGCCCTGGCTGATCAATATGAATATTTTGGTTTCACGTGTTTTTACTCAAAAGGAAATATTCCGAGAGAAAGAACGTCCAATATGTGTTATATGAACTAAAAAGATAATACAAGAACACATTGCATTGTGTAAAACTTAGTCAAACATGATCGCTTTGGCAGTCAGTCGTAGGAAACGTAAAATGCAATTTTGACCGAATAACCAAAAAATAACAAACAAAAATTCTGGAATTGACAACAGCACGAATAAGAATGTTGATGGTACCGGAATCAGCGGCGCAAACCAACATGGCGCAACACGGTTCCTCAGCTATCAGCTTCTCCTCACAAAGTGGATCGTGGACACCTCTACCCGCCCTAACGTATGGTGACGAGCAAAGAGGCCGACAATCGGTAACGATACCGCCATCGTTGCAGACGCACTTCTCCTCGCAGTCTCTGACGACGTTCTCACCCGCGAAATACGTGCGATTGCCCTCGATACACGTAGGCCGTTTCGGTATCAACGTCGAAGAAACGTTTGGCATAGTTTCGTTGTGAGAAGCCAAGTATTCTCCACCTATGAATTTCAAGAGATGTCAGGATATTCTGTCGACTTTTAGATCAGAAATCAAAGAAAACTATGAAGAGAGGAAAAAGGAAAGCATCCTGAGTCACGTGACGAGTAAAACGATATGCAATTTCTTCTTTATTATGTTTGATAATTTTAAAGTATAAATTCGTGGGATTAAGCTTTATTATTTATAGCTTAGCGATTATCTAAAGCAAGAAGAAAATGGTCGATTTTATCAAAGGATATACATACCCTCGACTTCTTTGTCATTGTCATCCATGCTGACGTCGCTTAAGTCCGTCAAATTGGCATGTAACGAATTCGTTGGCTCGGGCGCGCTAATGTTCAATGCTCTGCCTCTGGAGGTGATCGAGACGGTGGAGGATGAGGCGAAATCTGAGGTTGAAGAAGGAAAAGAAGAAGGAGATGACGTTTCCTGCATTATCTGGGACTCTTTGGTACTTCTCATTTGCTCTGTCGACGACGAAACCGTCGTTCCAATTGCTCCCGACACCGTGACGAGGGTAGGTTCACCATGAAACAGAAAAGGAATCGCCGTGCTAACGTCGTGTATCGAGAATTTCGTTGTGACCAACTGATCTTGCCCGAGACTTCTTGTCGTTGTCGTCGTTGTTTTCATCGTCGTAGTCATCGTCGGAGATTTACTCATGGATGGTGTCGACATGATCGCAGAGTCGTTGTGCTTCATTGTCGTAATACTTTCACTATCTTTGAGTGGCTTCTGATACTTTTGATCCGACGCTTTCGCCTTGAACTCTACCATAGTCTTCTTCTTGCCCTCGGTCACCGCCTTCGAGTCCAGGTCTTTGATCGGATAGTCGCTCTTGGAAAACGACGTGTCGTTTCTAGCGACACTACCAGCAACCGCATCGAGAGCTGGGGATAATAGGTGAACCGTCGCTGGCACATCGTCCTTGTCAGCAACTACGAACAGTTAAAGTAAAACAAAAATTACCTTCGTTTTAAACGACTCACCATTAATTAATACTATTTCTACCAAGAGATGTCAAAAGACACCTTTCAAGTTTTAACTTAAAATTATTTTCTAAGCTTGATCATTTCTCCATAATTAATTTTTTGATTTTTCGTACAGTAGTTGTTAAATTAACTCAGCGATATCGTTTTCCTTCAACTCGTCCTGGATCTAAAAATATCCATATAGTATACTACGAGGTATTTTTTGACACTTTAAGAATTTCATAACAGTGTCTAATTTTAATCTATTTTGCATATAAATACCATTTTATAGCATCATATCAATTATAATCAGTCAAAACTGTTATACACGTATATTAAGCCAGCCACTATTATATCACAATAGATAAACAGCATCAAGAAGATAATATTTTTTAATTATTGTTTCTGTTGAGGTTAGACATTCGATTACATTTATGTATATTTATGTTTTGTAGCTTGATGCATTAAGCTACAATTTACAACCTGATTAAATAATTTCTAATAAATACGCATCAATATATCAATAAAAACATAGCTAAAATTATTTATATTTAACTGATAATTTGATATCTCTACAATTTTGGCAATTATTTGCATTCAAACGCAAAGATCTCAAAAAACACCTTTTGGTCGAAATACTATAGGTGTACACAAAATTGTGGTAGAAATAGCATTAACTTTAATTAACAAACATCGTTGATGACATTAACATTGAAACATCAGATGAGTAGTTTGGCTCTTGTAGATCGACAGACAAAAAGAAAGAAACACCGGAAACAAATATTCGTCCACCTGGGTATACTACGACGTAATTAATTCTTATCGACTGTGCAACGGTGAAACAATGTCACCGGAAAAGAGTCCGCGTACTTAACGGTAAAAGAGGAGATCGTATGCGAAACCAGTCGGGCGCCCGGGCCATGAACTTCCTTCACCGTCCTCCTTCATCCTGGTCTTTCTCTTCCTCCTCGTCCTACCGTTCGATAAAATCGCCCTCGTTAACGACGAACTTTATCGGTTAAGTTATTTTTAAACCTGTTAATCACTGTTAGCGAAGTGATTGCTTAAGAGAGGAAGAAAGAGAGAAAAAAATAGAGAGAGAGAAAGAGAGAGAGAGAGAGAAGAAGGAAGGCCAAGAATTCAAAACGAAAAAAAATTAATTTTAAAGACTTTAACTATCTAGAAATTTTAGAGAAGCTTCATAAATGCAAAAAATTCTATTGTTTATCTTAATATCTAGAAGTTTAAATTATTTAATAAATTACTTAGTAACAATTAATAATTAAATATTTCGAAGTAACAAGGAAGTCTTCCAATAGAATACAGATTCGTAATATAATAATAGTATAGTAACATACAAAATAGATAAGGGCAACTACTCATCATTTATCGTATTTTCTTCGACACGTTATAAAGTAATATCAGCTATCAAAATAAAATAATAATCAGCCGGTATTGGCATTATAAGATCGCGAAATGCACTTGCCCATTTCATGCTCATTTTTTGGCTTTCTTAACGGGTGTATACAATTGTCGTTTACAATTATGTGTTATCCGACATTGACACGACATGCTAATTTTCGATAGGCTATCGACCGTCCCGTTGAGACGAGCCCGCGCGTTAATGTTTCTGGTTGTAATGCGGACAAGAGTAAGATAAGACAACGGAATGAACATCCTTGACACACATTCCAGCTTCCGTGAGTTGCGACATTGTTTGTAACCAAAAGCTTTACGGTACTCTTTCGTGTTTAATACCTTTATCAAACGTCCTCTTTACTATCAATCATTAGCAATTATTTACCTGCAAATTTGAATCAGACACGATCGTCAAAACTAATTTCATTTTAAATCAGATATTAATTTGTCATTGCATACTCTATGTAGTACGAAACAAATCAAACGTTATGAAATTATTTTTAAAGTAAACACAAACGATACATACGCACAGAAAGTGTACCTTGTTCTATTTGTATATAACGCGTCGATTGAACAAATATTCACAAATTGCTTCCAATGCAATCAAATTAGATCAATTTTCTTGTCGATTTACAGTATCCCCCTTCCCCCTCCCTCCTACCCCTTCTAAATCCACTCCGTTCAAACGTGTACGCTTGTTCTGCCCAGCTTGATCGTCTCTCGTTTCCGTTCATTTCGATCGTACTGACAGATCACACCAATTCCACTGTCCATGGATGCACCTGCCGTTACCTCACCGCCCGACAAGACCTAAATCTCACGATGACGCTGGAACGAGATGCACGACCGATACGAACGGTTGCGACGAGGTAGAAAGTTTCCACCACGATTGTAACGCGGATCAGGCCACGACACGGAGGATACAGCCGGACGGTCCCAAGCTGAGATTCCGACTCTCTCGCAAGTAATCACGTGATCCTTCACGTGAGTCCCCGTTGGTAGAGTTCCCATCGACCACCTCTGAACAAACTGTTGGCTCCTAGATAAACTTAATAAGCTCGTGGTAGGACCGGAAGAGTCTCTTCCTAGATACGCAAACTTCTCGTTGGCATTAGAAAAGAGATAAATTATGTAACCGAGGTTCAAACAAATTCTCAGGGAACCCATCGATGGAAATATTTTATTCATATTTAAGCAATGTGTAAAATTCCATCCGAAAAGCTGTACAATTGCAAACATAAGTAAAACTTTTGGTCTCCTGGATACAGTACTTTATGTTCTTAAAGTAGTTAAGATAAATTTCAATTCGAAATTTTGTAACACTATCAATTTTATACTTTTAAGACACGCATATCGCGCATACCAAGTTTCAATTATGCAAAGGTCTCGAGATTATAGACGCGGGACGCAGGCACGGGAGCTGAGCACAAAAGTGAGCATAAAACCGCACAGGCGACGGGACATTTTCCGCTTACTTCACACGTGAGTTAATCTGCTTATTGCGTTACGCGGCTAAGGATAATGTTTACATTGCACGAGCGTGGAAGCACGCTTTGATGAACGGAACGACGACTTTTTCCACGATTCCATGCTCCGTTTTCCATCTATCCTTCCACCTATCTGTCTGTAATCCTATAGCCGTGTACTTTACGTGCGTTGATATTCACCTTCAACACGTCCAACGTTGACGTGATAGAATCTATCTTTTACTTGAAGGATCAATGCGTATCTATTGATCTAGCTGCGCCTATTAATCTAGGCGTATTCTTAACTACCTAATGTTATGCATTTACTTTCAGATTGGTAATTTTTCACGATACTTTTTTAACTCGTAAAACAATACAAATATCGCTGTCGCTATTCATATAAATCGATCGATAATTTAATATCGATCGCAACATTAATTTTAAACGTATTCATAAGCTTGCACCGATTTCATATACGATCCAAAAGAAAACTATACGGCTCATCGAAGGTCATCCGGTACAGAAATACCTACATACGTACATTTTATATGTTTTCTTTCTACGGTTATTGCGTATTACATCGCACGATTTTCTAACGACCCAAAGAATAAATTACGAAGCGCAATAATCGATAGTTACCTTGCGCGCATTGAACAAAGTTATTGACCAAGTGGAAAATACCATGCGCCATGTTCTTTTTTCCCTCTTCGTTGATCCCTTCAGGCACGTGTAACTCATCGAGATCGGATGCTCAACGATGTTCATGAATTATCGCGCAAGCACGTAACATCCATATCAACGCATCGCCATTGAACCACAAAATGATCGTGATGCTCATCCCTTAACGATCGGGAATTAATCTTTTTTAAATGAACGCCCACTATGGTGGCTTTCTTCGGTATCATTCTTTTTTTACTGAATCTCGTGTAAAAAATTGTTTAAAGTAATAACTATTAACTTGATTAACGTTTTTAATGTAAATGTAACGAAAACACTAAAAAGAATCGAACATCAATTTCGGTATAAAAGACGCTTTAGCGCAGTCTACGGCAGAATTCACCGTACAGATGCATCTCCTTCTTTAGTTTCGCCAAAGCTACGAGGTTAGAAAGGTTATTAGGATCACGCTGTGAAAGAATTCGCACTTTTTTTACGATCGAATGAATTTTGATTTTCGAAGTGATTCGCCCCTCCCATCTTTGTTGACTTCTTAGGATTTTGATAATCCCACTTGGAATAAGTTTTCTCTTGAGTTCCATCGCATTCCCTTTATACTTCTTCGTCTTCGTTTCTTCTTTGCCTTTCGTAAGCCAAGTGGGATTCCACGAAGGAGGTCGTAACGATAACCGAGAAAACCTTGAATCGTCTTGTACCTTGTACAGGAACGACACTCTCAAGAGCTCTTTTTCTCTCGGTTAAGACGCAAAGAAAAACGATAAACGTGGCCTACGGAAGACCGAGAAGTAGCGGGGAATAGAGGGAGGAGGGCTTTGGGTGGGTTAAGCAGGAGAACGAGAGGGAAGACGTAGAATAAGGGGGAATTCAACGCCAGGCATACCGAGGCATTTATTGTGCAGTCTCGCGCGAATACCAAGAAAGAGAGAAAGGTAGAAAAAGGGGAAAAAAGTCCAATAAGATACGTAACGTTCAAAACGTGTTTAGATGTCGTTGTGCGAAAGAAGAAAATAATGATGACGAAGAACAAATTGATATCGTAGGCATCGAATAGAATTCGATAGAATCATGGTAGAGTATCGGGAAGTTGAGAAGATTATCACATCGGCTGATAAGTTCCCGGTCTAAAAATAATCCCCGGTAATGCAAAATAAAGCCTACACGTTCCTTTGATATCTTTAGAGTGTCAGCTGTCTCTTGCATCT
>JAITYT010000052.1:70972-83565 GCA_025433975.1 Liostenogaster flavolineata
GTTACTAAAGCCCGATCTAACCGTGGCTTTATGCTATTCATTTTGGATTGTTTTTTCTTTCGAGTTTGGTTTTTTCATTACGTAAGAAAGTATATGTCGCAAAATAGTTTGTCTCTATCGTAAGATTCCCTCGTAATGTGATCAACGTTCGAACGATCTGATAAACGTTGGAATGATTAGAGCGGTTGTCAGTGGAAGTTGGTTGGTGCTGTAAAAAAACCTTCTTTAAAAATAATAAATTCGAGGGTTTGCTTCGTTTTAAAGCGCGATCTTCGAGGTGCATAGCACGATGATTTATGCTTCCACCTAGCGCGATTACAGGTGCGTTACCAAGAAAGACGGTTTTCTTATTGGAGCGAGTGACTGGAACGAGCAATTTCTTTTGTTCGTTAATGCTAGCTTTCTATCATCTGGTGGTGCGCGTTCGATGATAAGTCAAGAAAACGTCGAAGAAAATTATCCTCTCGCTTGGGAATCTTCCTCGTCGGTTGTACCAAGGTATAATTTTATAATCGCTATGAACTCAGTACCGTGTTTGCTGTATCGCGCTTTAAAATCCAATCGGAAGACGACGAATAATCAGATGATCACGAGATGACATCGTTTTCGCTCTTGACTTGTTCTCCAAATTTTTGAACAATTTAAAATAGTAAGTTTAAAGTAAAAGAAATCGATGAACTTTTACAAACGATTTTGCAAAATATGATAACGAGCAGTATTACGAAATTAGAACGAAACGAATAGCAAGATACTGTACAATTATTGCCTATCTAATTTTGCAGGATAATTCCCATCGGAGACCAACCACAACAGTGAGCCGCGGCACTTAGAAAAGTTGTATATTGAAATGTGAAATACTGTATATGCCTATCGTTTATCTTGAGTTAGGAATTTCATAACTTCGGTCACGAGTAAGTGTACCAAGATCGAGAATAGCGAGACGAGGCCGGAATGAAGAGGTACGGAACCTCGCAATCGAAAGGAGAAAGAGTGGACACCGAATGCGAGGGAGTGAAAGGGAGTTCGTGGATGGATAGAAAGGGAGTGATACGGGGAGAGGAGACGAAAAACAAGAAGGAAAAAAGAATTCTGAGTGAGAGAAGCGAGGGGGGAGAGAAAGAGAGAGACAGAGAGAAACTGGAAGAAAAGGGACCTCGTTTCATAAAGGTGGAAAGAAGAGGCACGAGGTGACTACGAGAAGCTGGAGTAGATGGTGAGGAGAACGATGAAGAGAAGGGGGAAGAGAGCAATTCAAGAAGGGGAAGGAAAATAGTCGGTCACCAAAGGAGCGTATACCTTCGGACGTACGGTATTCCATCCTACTTGCTGCTCGATTGTACGTAAAATAATAATCGATTGTAATAATAACAATGATAGAAATAACAATGGCGCAATATCGAGCTATGCCTATCTTAGAAACCGAGGATACGACGCAATTACGTTTCCTCGCTGTCTATACGCAAACGATGATGATAGTGTCGGCAACTGCATTAAAACGTTACCCAATTATTCACAGTTCTACAAAATCTACGAAACACGATTTTCAAGGTTATTAGAGTATTGGAATCAATTTCCAATTCGAGTGAATTGTATATTAAATCATCGGTATCATTCAATCATGGATCAGTTCATATTCATTCGTCTACAGAATTCAGGTTTAGACTGTTTGGTTCAATTACAGGTTTAACTCGTTTGCAAATCAGGAGATCTCGAAATTTCAAGCGTATGTTTGAATCGTTTACTCGTAAAGACATGACTGTTCGGTTCGGTTGTCGAGAATAAATTCGTCATTCGAACCTCGATACTTTATATGAACTTTTTACCAACTTTTCTGTAACTTACAACGTTCAAAATGTTTAACATTTTTGTTCAGAAACTGTCGTTCAACACTTTCAACATTTTCAGTTGATAAAGACGTTCTTTCGTTCATCCTACGGATGAATTCGCGTTTTCGTATAGGGAATTATAGCGCGTTCAGATTGTCGATCGCATTTTGCTCGACGAGAAAAGGTCAAAACGCGCTACGATGGCTATTAGATCGGTCAACGACTCGAGCGCTGTTGTAATTGGTCAACATTTATTCACGCGTTACGTTTCACCATTCGCACTGAATTTCTACGTGCGACTTTTTACGTCCTGATTGAAGAAAAGGCAATAAAGATAAAAACAGAAAATAGGCAAGCAGTGGAACGAAGAAAGGAGCAAACGTTTTACCAGGAAACAAATCGCAGAAGAACGACTCGAGTTTTTATCGTGGATAAAAAATGAGGAATCAAACTGCGAAATATCTCGGTCAAACGATCTTTTGAAACGTGTTTACGTTCGAAAGACATATTTACGCGTGTATTTATAGAGCTGTAAGAGCGTGTCGATACCTTAATTTTACGAGGAATTCCTCCTTTTTTTTATTATTCTGCTAACCAATAGCTTCTCGAAGTTGTCGTCTTCTGACATAACGTTATAAAACGGAAAAAGAGAAGCTCGATCGTAATCTAACGACGACTTGAACACCACGGCTATTTTTAATATCAGCCTACCCTGCGAAGAAGCAAAAAGATACCATCGATTAGTTTTAGGACTGCCCGGTCTCCTCGAAAGATAGAAATCTAGGTATTTAGTTGCCTCTTTCCACTACCAAGTTTTTCCTTACTTTACTTTCGAAGAAATATATTTACGCGTATACTCGTAAAGACGTAACAACATATCGACATCTTGATTGTATAAGAAGTTCCGCCTCTTTTTCTACTGTTATATTACACATTATTGTTCTATTATTTTGCGAGATTTGGTTATCTAACTTCTTCCTTCTTCTCTCAGATTTTCTCACCCGAACGTAACATTCTCAGGGACTTTAGTTTGTCAACTCCCTCAGGGAGAGTCAAAGAGATCATAAGTCGGACGTCTTGTTAAATTCACGACAGTCTTACGAAGCTATTCTTCTTTAGTGGAATTCGTCTCCCTAAAATTAGGACTGGCTGTAAATGAACGCTAGACTGGCGCCTCCAGGTAAGGGAAAAGGAAGGATAGTTCTCAGTCTGTCGAACCTGGCAACCCATCGACATGCGTCTCAGGAAGATCATCAAATCGATACACGTAATTCGTACGAGCTGTTTATTTGTTAGCGAAAAGCGAGCGAAACGTTATTCCTACTTTAGCGTTTGCAGCATCTTTCGAGACAAAACCAAACGGTTAAAACGCCGCTTCCGTCTGTCGTATATCTCCTGACTTTGATGTAAAACTTCGATACTTTGCAGGTACGGTGTGCATTCAGGATGCGCACACATTATACCGCTGCAATATCTCGTGGATACGAGATTTTCTAGGTAATCAGGTAAATCGACATCTGCCGCGTTACCATACGCTACTTATGGGCTAACGGACGTAGCAGAGAATTCCTGCAATCCGCTATTCGCGATTTATCGGTTGTTAGGTCGATTTAAACACAATGTATTGGAAAAAAGTTAGAGTGGGATGATAAACGTAAATGTCGCTTCTTGAAGCGCTGCACTTCAAAAATATATGGTAACGTCCCATACTAATCTCCGAGTCTGGAAATACTGTTCTTATAACTTCGTCACGCTGTTCCACCGCGATCGATCATTTATTGGTCGCCGTTAGCTAGGAAAAGGTAGAATTGCCTACAGAAGTGCAACCATGTACTACTAGACTACTAGGCGTTCGAAGCAAAATCCGTACAATCATGCTGTTAACTTCGTCTAGCTTATGACGTTTGCTAATACAAGGGAAGCAGAATTGAAGATTTGAAACATCAAATATTATATAATAGCTTCTACATTGCAAAAATGAAAAAAGACAATTTAGCGATAACAATAATACGTTGAAAGGATAATTGAAGGTTTGTAAAACGGCGTTATTTGACAACTTAAAACGTCACGCAAGTGCATAATTAATATAAGCGTGCGTGCGATTAACAGTCGCAGATAACACGTATCTGTATGCTATTATTACGCTTCGTGTGATTCATTTTGTAATTACACCGCAGAGGAGGTGAACGATGATCGCACTTGATGATAGATATTTTCTCGCTATCGTGTTTACGAACGATAAGGAAGCAAATCTCGTTTGGCACTTTTCCTGGCACGAGAAACGTTTGTTCTCCGATAACGTTATTTATTCGATATATAATAAATATACTCGACAATTCAAACTGGAAGAATTCAAAACATTTTAATTTCTTTTCGATATCTAAAAGCGAGGAAAAGCAAAACGGATAACAATATCAGCCATCGAACTAGCAAATACTTAGTCTTAGCAGATACTTAGTCTCAATTTAGAAAATATAAGGATATATTGAAAACGCGCTTAATCTTTCCTTACTCTTATAATCCGCAAGATGGAAGAACTCATCATCCATCTTGCATATTAAACATCTTTGCATAGTTGTTACGAAACGATATTACGATCTTTATTACGACCTCGCTCGTCACGGGTCTTACTATACGCGCGTAAAAATATAATTGATAAACCGTGGATGACTGGCGCACTGGAACAGGAACGCAGAGAAAGAGAGGGAGGAGAGAAACTACCGTCGAATCTCGTAAAAGCGAACTTTCTCGAGGACGCGCCCTTACGCGTCCACCGATCGACTTCATCGATTTCCCGACAGCCTTTTTCTCCAGATCGCGAGTACGAGTCGACTGACTTTCTCCCTTGGCAAGAATTTCGTATTCTTTCGAGACGGCGCGTGGAAAGCTCGTTGTGTGTTCCGTGTCAACGAAACCGGGTCAAGAGCTACAAGAGCTAGTAAACAACATCGTGATGCAAAATGTATCACGTCGCGATACGGCATTCGATTTTTCGGTGCTGCTTCTCCTACGGCAAGTGCATCGACCCTTCGAGCGCTTGTACAAAGGCTCTAGTAATGGCGTCATATCGTTCGAGGGTCGTGAACGGTTCATCGGTTACCTGTTAGGTGGTACTTTTGCGATTTATTAGTTTTATCCTATAGTGTGAACCGCGATACATCGAAGGGGTAATCCAAACTCTTAACAGGCATTAACGCTCAACCGACGGGTTAATTAACACGTTAAGCGCCACGCCGGTCCCTGCGGACCGGCATCAGTCTATTCGTTTACATTGCGTTGTAAAACCGGCTTACAGTAAACGAAGTTTAGAACCAGTCTGGATGAACTGGCGTGGCGTTTAACGTTGTTACGTCCAAGTCCGAGGAATGGACGAACTGTTTGCCACCTTTTTGGATCACACGGCTTACGCCACGTTTATCCGGGATCAAGGTTTCTGGAGGGGTAGCTTTTCCTTTGAATGAGTTTCCACGAGATGCTGGATTTGATATGGTAAATATTTATTACTTGCAGCTATCGATTCTCTTCCTTGTCACGCACTAATGTTAATTAGAACTACTGAGTTTTAAACTATTGGCACTGATATTAAGTAGAATCTCTGAGTCTTACTAAAAGTGAAAACGAGACTGACGAATGAATTTGAAGAATTTGAAGAACGACTGTACGAGGACGAATGAATGTTTTTGAACGAATTAATCGCTGTAATCGCACGGAAATGCTTGCATGGCTCTCGGAACCTGCAACATCGGATCGCGTAGATCAAACCCGAGAATTGCCCAAAATCGATCGCCCAGGACGATCGTTGCCCGGCGATCCTTATCATCATTTATATATAAACTATAAAGTCTCAAAAGCTCCCACTTGTCATCAGTAAATAAATTTTACAATTTGATTTTAATTATATAAATGGGGAGTTGGGTTGTTGACTGGACGTCACAACGTGTTAAGAGTCAAGCGTCAGGACGCCAATGCGGAACTAAATGAGCAAACATCGACAAATCCATCGTTCGATTTTGATCAAATTACTGAATAACTTTGATATTAAAACCAAGTCAGTTCTTTCCAAAAACTTTGATTTTTCCAATTTCAACGTTATTAGTGTTATGTATTTTGCGTGACGCGGTTATTTAACCGTTTCAACATTTAAAGTCCTAGCTATGCGATGCGTCACTTGGTCACGACAGTCTCCGAGCTTTATAACTTGGACTACTGGTCACACGATCTTTATGTGTAGTGCTTTCGTAATTTTCACTTATTTCGTACCCTACAAAATTTTTTACTCGGGAAAAAGTTAAATTTTGAACAGGATGTACGAAATGAACTTTCAAGATTTTTTGCATCAAAACCAGAGTCCTTCTACAGCAATGGAAGGAAAATATATCATTGATTAAAATGTTATATTGTGTTTTATGTACACTATTTAAAAATTTCCCAGAAATGTGCACGAACTTTTGGACTGATCTGATATATACATAACTACGAGGGCCTTTCGTTTCAGCTACATAGGTAGATGCACAAAGCACCTATTTGCCGACGACTTGTCAGATTGTACTACTGACAACTCGTTTCAGTTCTGTATAATAAATCGTCCTATCTAAGTAATTTATACTGAATCAGTGAATCTTGTTGTTAACGATAAATGTACCTTTTTAGAGTACGCTGCAAACCTTCAAAATTCCATCCAGTATCGATCAAGACGAAAGCGGGTTTCGTGAACAGGCTGGCAGTCGAAAGGATAGTTTCATCGTTAAAAATATCCATTGTGTTGTTGTGCTTTCACTTCGCACCATAACTCGATCGACATCCCACCCAGAAGCGCCAAAGACGAAAGAATCGACGATGAGAACGCGTACGCGTTCGCGTTGCAAAAGCGAGAAGCGGCACGACATATCAACTTTTAATAAAAGAGATTTTCTTCATAGTCGTGCGTCGACTATCAAAGCTGACAATAAAATTTAAACATCGAACGAATTCGATGTCGATTATTGTAACAATTCAGTTCTGATGTTCAGATCTGCCTTATGCGAAGCGCGTTGCACCGATATTTAATCAAAATGGTTACAGTTATGCTACTAGAGAAAGAATGACAAGTTCAAATGACGTTTTATTAAAAGAACGAAACTCTTCGCTCCAGACCAAGGAAAGCTAGAACGCACGAATGAATACAGCAGCAACGAAAGACGCTTGATAAAGAATGGGCTTAAGAAAGCAGAAATGGAAAAACAGATAGGCATAAATCCAAATAAGGACAAAGGCTAAGTAAAAGGTTAGAAAAACGATCGAATCGTCGAAGTGGCAAGAACAGCAACGGCAATGCACGGCAGCATCGAACTCAAACGCAAGACAAGCTGCAGACACGAGGTCACGTAGAGTTCTCTGCCCTCTTCTCTATGGCGATTCCTCGTCTTCTACGCGAGAAGCATGTAATAAGTATGCTCGCGCCCTACGCCCGACCAACGATACATCGGGTGTTCGTTTTCCCATCGGCTTGACAAAAGTACGATCTTTGTTTCAAAGTTATCGTCAATTCGACGCGAAACTACGTGCTGAAATCGTGTTCTAAAAGCAGTCAAAACAATTCCCTGTGAAACATTCCCGTCAATATTCAGCTTATATATTTATTTACGGCTTAATAAATTCAAAGCTTTTGCAAGTTTAACGAAAAGCACAATTGTCAGCGAACGGAACGTGTTAACAAGTTTGCTCGTTACGGATTGCTTGTCGACTTTCTGCGATCTATTCGTAAAAACAATAGATAAACGGTGATGTGTATAGGTATACAAAGGATTCATCGTGGTAGGAACTGCTGTGGTAGGAAGTTTCTCGATAAGAAAAAATTGTTCAAGATATTAAGTTCTACAACATATCCAAAAGTTATCAAGATCCAAACTAATGTCAACTTCCTAAATATTGGGCTGAAAACTAAGTGATCGTGGATTTTAAATAAGAAACTATCGATAAAAATTATCTAAATCGTTATTGCTTCTATCAAGGTTTTAATAACGTCGAAATCTCATCGAAAGCATGTCGAAAACACCTTTATTCGTTACACCCAGTGGATACACTTGCCGTAACATACCTCACTCGTCAGTTCGAACCCTTACTACGGCGCGACACTTTCCATCACAGACGTTAGCGTTTCTTCGTTGTCGTCGTTATATGGATTCCTATCATAGGCGCGGTTATTTAAGAAGATTAAAAAAGTCGACAGTCGAAGACTGCGATTATCATGCTTGCCTTCTAACCGGATTGGGGCAATTAACGATGCAAAAAAATGGGGAAAGAAATGTGCAACTATTACGTCTGCAATTCCAAAGTCCACTGATTGAGTCCCGAATGATTTTGATCCCACGCTAATAATTTCGTAACGTTGCGAACGACGATCAATTCGCATTGTTTCCATGGTGCACGGATCCATTAATTAAATATCGGCAATCGAATTTTCCCCTTACATAACGATAGATCGAAATTTATTGGAATTACGTTGCAGGTATCTGTAAGACGCGTTCAACGAAGAGCGAGCTTACGTCACCGATATCGTCGTTCAGTTACCTTCACTTACGACGATTAACCGATGTCTCGAGAATATCGTTACGCTCGATCCATTCGTTTCGTATCCACGATAGATCAATGCGACGTCCTAAGTGCACTACGAGAGAAAGAGAAACCAGATGGATAAGAAAACACGAAACGCATTAGGAGCAACGCGTGTTCCTCGATTCGATGGTATCGAAGCCTTCCGCCTTCATCGTACCACCCGTACACTATCACCTCCACCGTGTATTCATTTCCACCGAACAAAAGTAGCCACTCGACGTGGATACGCCTTCGCTATCTCGCGATTCTGTACACTAAGGATCCTTATTTTATGATCACCCGCTAGAGCGGAGCGCGGAGCCAGGTGGTAAGGAGAGAAAAGGCAAATAGGGGGGAAACGAGACGCGCCGCACAGCCTGCCAGCAACGAAGTCACACCTTTTCTTCCTTTCTTCTTTCTTCCATTCCACCCACCTCTGCTAACTTCTTCTTTTTAAAAGCGACTTCTTTCAACGACGGAATCTTTAGACCATTCTTTCGGTTACGTCGTCGTCGTTGTTTCAACAGAACACGCGAGACGTGATCGCGTGGACGAATGTCTCCATTCATGACGCACGAAAGTGCTTTTATTTTTTCTTCTTTCTCGTAAAAGACGAGTCAAACGATCGAACGAACTGCGGCGACGATAATGCGTACTTCTACAAATTCTTTTGTTTCCTTTGCTTTTCTTCTTTTTCAACGTTAATTATCTTTAAGTGATGTTCCCGACGGAACGACCCGGTCGCGGTTTTTAAATCTGCGGATTTAGCGGGATGTTTTGCTTATCGTCATATACAATTTTTTTCATACGAGTTCTTGTTTCGTTTCATAAATATACGAAGCTTCTTACGTATACAACTCGAGAGCAGTCTTAAATTGTACATCACAATGGCGATTAATGAATACCAGAATCAGCGTATGACATCAACGATTTCTTCTTTCAATGTGAAAAATCAATTTTCCCGATGGTTTTCCGTAATATTCGTTCTATGACGATTCCCGTTCCCCTCCGAAGGGATGAATAACGTATCGACGTAACTTCTCAGTCATCTTCTTCGGAAAGACACCTCAAAAGGAAATTTTCGTAACGAAAAGGAAGAACAAACGACGATCACGTCATCGTTCCTGGCCGTCTTAACGAGTTCCAGCTAATATCCGTGTCCATGGAAGATCGAGTTAATTCTAGCAAATCCTTTGAATTTTAAAATCACGTAAAATCACATCACTCGTTAAATACGTCTGCCACGTCTACGTGTCGTCGTTATGTTAAACGCTACCCATACGATTCTCTCGCATTCGAATAAGGTTTCCTCTCTCTCTCTCTCTCTCCCTCTCTCGCCTGTTAGCTCTAAACGACGAATTTGCATTGACTTGACGTTCGAAAGTCGATGACACCATCGATATCACGAATGTCTTCTCGAACATCGGAAAACCAGCAAAATGATTTTGCAACAAACGACCGATCCGATGACGATTGTCTTCTATGTTGAGCCTTTTTTTTAGCGACTACTCGCAGGACCATTGATCAGCTCCTTTTCGATTCTTAATCCTTCCTTTCGTAATCCTTAATCTTCTTCCGTAAAACAGAGCATCGTGCCAAAAATGGAAACATTAAGCGCACGCAGAAGTCTTTTGTCAATCTTGTCTCAAAAATAAAAATATTAATTACAATCACGACGTAATATCGAGCAATAAATTTTTGATAATAATATTCTGTACACAATTTTTCAAAATACGGATACACACATAATCCATCCTTTGGCTCTATTTTTATGGCCGATGACTGTAGTCACTCGTAGTAGCAAAAGGGTTAAATACATCGAAAAGGGACGCATTGTTCCATGAAATAACGTCCGAAAGAGGCGATTTTTATTTCTTTAAAGAGCCCGTTCGACTTGTTCACCGCCCACATTGTACCTTCGTGTTTTCCTTTCCCTTGTAGGCGGAGTTTTCTCTCTTTCTCTCTCGCAGTGTCACGCTACCGAGATTTATCAATGTTATTCCATGCGAGAAGAAATATAGCGCGTCGTTTCGTTTCGAGGCGCGCGAGGAAATCGCGACTCCTACTCGATCCGCGCGTTCCACTTGGAATAGTTTAACGTGAAAGAACGCGTCAAAGAACGAGCGGGAGAACGTTCGACAGTCGTAGCGACTTGAATTCTTCTCACGTAAGAGCGCCTCGAGAGATCCGTTTTACTCTTATTCGATCTTCGACGTATCTAGGATTTCCTTTCTTTCGAAAGATCGAAGGATTTATATTCGAGGACGAAGTGTACCTCGATGAACGATCGCGCGCCGAAGAATCTCGCGTCCGTCATTTTTCTCTTGCAATAATTGATTTATACGGTAGCGTCGACTTATCGAGCAACCGAAGAAGTGGACTAGATATCGATCAAATCGATCTTGTTCGAAAGGAAACGTTGAATGTATCGTTTGGTCTTGTTATTCTCTTTTCTTTCTTTCTTTCTTTCTTTTCTTCTCTTCCCTTCTTCTTCGCTTCATACAACATCGTTACACACTAAGAAGCTTAACGATAGACATCATTGTTCGTTCGTGCCTAGAGTCAACGGAATTTATTAAAATCTAAAATACATAAATTTGATATCTTCTTTCACCTGTCCTACGTATCTCATCGCGTCGTTTTACTTGATCTTATTTTTTTGCTTTCGATTTACCAAACGTACGTGCGTGCGTACGATAAACTAGCTACTGCGTTCCTTCTCTTCCTGTCTTTCTTTTTCTTTCCCCGCTTGATCTCCGAACGCTGTCTCTTCTTCCGCTTCTTCCTTTCTCCGCTCATACTCCTAAGTTCTTTCCCCTCTTTTGGCATTTGAAAAGAATCGATAGACTTGACTTTTCCTTCCTAACATCGACGAAAAGTGACGAGATCTTTTTAGGGTGCAATAGACGCTCTATCAACACCGTTCGTACCTGAATGGGCGTGTCGACTGCCGTTCTCTCTCTCTCTCTCTCCCTCTCCCTCTCCATTCTGCGTATTATTGCGAGTCGGTCGGTACATTCGCGGGATAAAAAGCGTAGCTCGATGCCGGTGCCACTACGGTGACTGGTTGCTATTGCAAAAGGACGCCGGTGATTTTGCCTTTCTAAGCTAACCGAAGGACGGACGTCTGCGGAGCTCGTGGTTGCATCAACGACAACGACAACGACGGAGATGCGATTAAAGGGACGACAAAAAGGCAGAAGCGGACGACTGGAAAGAATGAGAGGGCGGACGAGAAAAAGGACGGTCAACAGGCGACTCTTTTCTTTTCTCTTAACGTCGCCGCGCGTCCTGCTTTACGGGTTCGTCGACCCAAGGGAGGATCGAACGCGCTTAGGCACGCGAAATCGCGTGCGATTTTAACGCGGATAACGTCGTCTTACTGTTTGGCTAATCGTTCGTCCATCCGTCTCCATTCGTTTGTCTTTCTTACCCTTCCTCCCACGTAGATCCCAGATCCAATCTATATCTATCGAGAGGTGTCTATATCTAGACGTAGATGTTGATCTTTTCTTACCTTTGGACCAGCGAAAATAGAGGAAGTATTTTGCGCATTGGCTGAGACAGAAATATTAGGTCTACCGGAAAGTTCTGTCGTTTTTGAATTTAAAGAAACTAATTCATTTTAGATAGATTAATTAATTTACTGGGCATTATAATTTTCATCGGTATTAACCATACTCTTCGTGTATATACCAAGCACGTAAATAGAAATGCAATGGTCGAAAATGTCAACGTTCAACTTGAGATGACATTACGTGACGGAACTTTCCGGTAGACCTAATAAAAACTATTGATCGAGAGGACATTTCTACAGACCAAGTTAAACCCTCTTAGTGCGACGTTCTGCCAAGGGTATTAGCGAGGAATGCGAAAGGTAATTTATTTAAATATTCATATGCGGTTGATATATTATAATAAATTATAGCGCTTTTAATTATGATCTACGCACACACACGTACTCACAAATGCAAGTACATACATTTTAGCAAGAAACTGGAAAGGGCACGTTGCCTATGATCCAACGAATAATTGAAACGATCGAAAACGCGGCTGTTCTCGCTGGATAATTGAGCCGTTCAGTGCACACATCGATTAACTCCATAAAACAAAAAGTGGAAAAACGCGATGAAATTAGGAACATTGCTTTATAAAATTCCTTTCATAATATAAATTCAAATGAATATTTATCAT
>JAITYT010000052.1:86568-101690 GCA_025433975.1 Liostenogaster flavolineata
AGATAGCAGCAACGAACTAAAAAAGCGTCCATAATACAGAATTTGGACAATCGCCGCACCGATGCCTTGCAAGGCCGATGCCGAGAGAAACACAGAAGAGAGGGTAACAGCTAGCAACCAACAAAAAACTAAAGGCGGCCATGCAGAATTTGGACAACCGAGTGACAGGTCGCAGTTGCGGTGCACTCTTGGAAAAATGAAAAAGAATTAATAGAATTAGAAAAAGTGGTGACCTCCTCTACGCCATGTTACAGAATTAATTGATAAGAAGTCGCTGGAGTGTCAGCCTCTTGTTGAATTTGGAAATAAGAAATAAAAATAAAAATAAAAAAATATTTTTTTATTTTTAATCTCATCATCACGATCAATGTAATAATTTACATTTAAAAGGGCAAAATTTCTAATACCTAAAGTACGCATATTTGATAGAATTTTTGATCCCGATTCTATCGAAAATGGAGTTTCGAACAAAAAGATATTGTTTCTTTCTTTTTATCTATTCTTACACACAAAATTAATATTCGTTGCATCGTGTCATCTGTCTGGTCTCACCCTCGACATCGAGTAGTCGAACGATATTTTCCTATCAACGATCGCGAAAAACATCGTCGTTGAAAAAGGAAAAAAATCCAGCATACGTTTGTCCACTTTCCCAAAGAGTGACTTGGCAGTAAATCGGTTTGATCGCGAATGATATCTGCACACATGCGTCACTACCCCAATAACATACCACAACGTTTCAAGTATCATTGCGTAATACTCTTTCGATATACGCTTTCCAATCTACCGCAAACTCTATGACGTTGTTACCGGTTAGTTAATCAGCACGATCGAGCAATCCTTCAATAGAATTCTCCATCGTTGCTAGTAATTACATTTTTTATCTTTCCTCCCCGAAATTGAGATGAGTTCGATCGTCAGATTAACAGAGATTGGTAGTCGATGTAACGAGTCGTTGAAATCCACGATAAGACTCCCGTTAGAATCGATTCACGACGTGACGAGTATACTCGTCATACTCGGTCGACCTGACTCGGTTCTTTCAACATGGGAGTCGATATTCCGCGTTGGCTGATGTCGTTGACCGTTCGATCGCCCGACGATCGATTCCATGACTTCGCAACTTTTTTATGTAGCCTCGTAGGGTCGTAGAAGGTGGAAATCAGGAAAAATAAAACAACTTCCTAACAAATCGCTACCAATAGAACGCGAACGCGTGTTTATGATTCGCTCGCTAGCTAATCGAAAACTAGCCAAGAGCTAATCTATTTTTTTTTTCAAGAGCTCTTTGCGATGTTTGTTCGACATGGTGTCTCGAGATCAAGCCAGGCTGATTAACCTGCGAATTTCATAGCTCACGACATCGTGAAATCATCGTCCGCGCGAATACTCGGGTTTCAATGGGACCAACGAAGGACGAGAGGTCGCTTGCGATCTCGATTTAAACGACATCGAGTGTGCAATCGATTATAGCGAAGTGCCATTAAATTGTAGGGTGCCACATCGGATACCAGAGCATCGAACCCTAACTAGTCGATGCCCGTCGTCGATCTTGATCATCGGTCGCGACAATGGCTCTTATGCCGTAAAACGGGAAGGGACGCGTAGAGAAAAGGAAGTCGTTGATTGTTCGAAAAAAATCAATGGATCGTTTCCCTTATCAACCCTTTCGCAACTTCAGATCTTCCACTCGTTATAAACATTCTCTCGATCGGCGGATGTCGCACGCTGGTAAATGGTGGAGATGTTACGTCTCATTGGATAATACGCGTGCGTCCCGTACGATCCAACATTATCGTATGAAAAGGAAGCTTCTAAGGTAAAGATGCGAAAGAAAGAGAGCAAAAGAGAGATGAAGATCCGCCAGGAAGAGAGAAAAAGAGGCGATGCGCGATAAAGGAAGCACAAGATACATTTTTTGTGGAAGAGGATCAATGTCCGTTTCTATCGAGCAGCGGAAACGCGCTCGCGTGTGCGTGCGCTTGTGGGGCTCGTTTCCAAGGTCGTCGTACGAGAGAATGCGTGTCGACTTCGCGGCGAGTTCGCCAACTGGACTCTCCTTGCTACCGTTAATCCGTTGCTTCGCAAGCGGACAGCAACAGCAACAGCATCGAGCGATATGGAGCTACGCGACGTAACCTAAAAAGCCTAGAAGCGTTTTAGGCGATCGCTCGAGAGATTCCTTCCCTTTTCTACGATCGATGTCGCGATGATCCGTCGAAGATTTCATTTCGTTGTCGTGACATTCCTTCGTAGTTACGTTGTCTAGATGCTTCTCTTGACCGAGAGCGTCGTCGTACTCGTATATGTGTATGTATGAACGTATGTCGTATAATATACGTATGTATCGAATAATTGCAAAGGTTCGTTTAATTGCAAAACCCATGTTTAGAGTCGATTGGAAAACCTTCTTTAAAGAAAAACCACGCAGATTCTACAGAAAAGGAATCCACCGGCTTGTTAAGCCGCTGGGAGACGATTGTAGAAAACGGTGTTGACTGCATAATTGATTGAGAAAACTGTTTATTTGAAAATGTAACCGCTTGGATTTTATTTCCAAATTGGGCACGAACTTTTACAATCGTCTGACGTTTCTAAGTCTCGTGGACTTCAGGGAATTTGCAAAATATTTATAATTGAATGACCCGTCAGACAATAGTCCTGACAAAGATGCTTTAATTTAATTGATTCGTATTGGAACACAAGAGTGATATCACGGTATCGTCGTTGCATTTACTTTTACGATGGTGGTAAAGTCATCCTTATTTAATTAAATATATTTAATTAAATTAATATAAATTTAAATAATTATTTAAATTTTAAGCTTTATTTGGATTTTAAAATTATGCGATAGAAGTTTTTACTTTGCCTAAATCGTCGACAATCTTTCCATTATTTATATTGGCCCTTTTATGTTTCTCATCGTTTCGCAAAGAGAGAAATTTTATCGATAAATAATTCTTTCCTTTGATTTGAAAAATAAATCTTTTCCTATATCAAAGTAACAATTTTAATCTTCCATATTCGATTTGGCAATGAAAGTATCGAGGGACTAAAAATTCGATAAAGTTCTGGACGTAAATTCCAAGGAATTACGGATATCTTCAATATTCTGAATCATTATTCAGTAATTTGTCTCGTCATTCGACGTGAATTCGATGCAAATGTGTGTCACGCTAGAATAACGGAGAAAGTAGCAACGGTTCAACCTTGATTTCGACATAAATATTTTTTCAATGGAATCCTCCATAGACTACGATGACCAATCAACGCATTGTCTTCCAAAAATACTATCTACCTCATCGTACAGGTGACTTTTTCTGGACTTGAAAGAATTGGTGATTCTTATAAACGAATTCTCTCGCATTACATCATTGACTTCGTACTTTAAGACCATAACCATCCGGATCATCCGACTAAAATATCTTTGCGACTCTAAAGTATATCTTATTGACCATTTTTTACAAAAACTCCCCTGTTAAAAAAATTAATCATTTCGATCGTCGCTAACTATAGTCCTTGAAGTTACAGTCACAGCGTATAAGAAAAATCTGTTTTAACGAAGAATATTTTTACCTCATTTCATCAATTTTAGGTAGCTAAACAAACTGATTCTCGTTCGTTCTAACTTTTACACTTTATATCTTTTCCACGGTTAATCTTTTTATTATGCAATTACAAAATAATAAAGAAAAGCAGGTCTCCTCGTTCGTGACATGCAATGTCACAGCTACGACTTGTGTCGAGCAAAGTATCGCCGTGTTATTTTTCTTTAGACCGGATTTACGTTAACATCGATTGCGAATTACATGACTATGCCTTCATCACATCGAGCAACGTGTCGAGAATAAAGCCTGGAGCAGTTTGGGGGAGTTACCTCGTGAACGTGCACCCTCGCACGCTTCTTCCCCCAAGCTACGCCACTGGTTTTACATGCGCGAGAATAGGAGGGCGAAATTAACCCCACGGAACAGTGCGATGACACCAAAGACGGCGAATTTAAAAATAATTCTTCGCAAACTCTTCAAAAATATTAATTTATCGTACTCTCGGTTCTATTTCTGTCTCAAGAAATAATACTCATCTCGTATACGATGTATAATGCAACAAGTCCAACGTTATCCGATAGAACAATGAGTTCCTTCCAACAAATTCCCGCCGTAATGTTTAACTTCTCGGTTTGGAACGTATACGCACCTGAGTCTTTTTTTATATAGTATTTTTTTTATACAATTCACAGTTACGTGACCTTTTTGACACGTTAGAGCAATACAAACGTCACCATGATTGAGACACAAAGTTAAGACAAAAGATACTTTTAGCCCCGATGAGAGTGATTTCACTGTCGTAATGAAAAAACGACTGGCAGATTTTGTATGTTTCTAATATTGAATAACGGCGAAAATAATGAAATTCCGAAGCTGGTTGCCGCAAACTTGTATCGTTAGAGCGAAGATAAAAATTATAAAATATGTAAACCAGGAATAGAATTTGAAATTACGTGAATTCGTGTCAGCGATCACGAATGTGTTAATATATTTATTGAATAAGACTATTTTAGTTTCCTTATGCTTACAAAGAATCTCTGTTTAAAAATTCCTCTTAAGTTCGAATTGATCAGTGACTCTACATTCTTCGTTATTACATTAAAAACTTCCAAACGGTCTCGTCATTCGTTTTAATTACATTATAAAGTCTTTTTTTATTCGGCGCTGATCTGATAACCTTTGACGAAGTGGTGTCTTTCTCTCTCTCTCTCTCTCTCTCCTCTCCCCCTCCCTCTCTTTTCTTCCCACATTTCCTCTCTCGATTTTCCACAGGGAATTCTGCTCGTCTCGGCAATTACTATCACAAACTTTCCACGCCGTAAACATAGCCTGTATTTACGATCGACACCGCAACCATTCGTCGTCTTTCTCCTCCTTCTCCCTTACCGATCCCTTCCACTTCCTTCTCCGTTTATCTGTCTCTCTTCAACTCGATCTTTCTACCTTCCGGAAAAATCTGTGTGTGCGGTGGTCGCAGAAAAATCCAGTTGAACTGGTCAAAGAGTACATAGGCGTGGAAATTCAAGGAAGCGAAGAAAGAGATCGGAGAAAAGTAGGCAGGAGCCTACGGGTTGTTGAAGTTCGTTGTTTGCGGTTGAGCCGATGACAAACACGATCCTGTCGTTTCGAAATCGTTCTACGCGCCATGTTTAATTTCTTTTACGTTGAAAGATCAGGGTAAATGAGGATATGCATGTTGATATATATATATGGACGAATCAATTTCGCATTAACACATTATTTACCGCAAGCCCTTAGAATACCAATGTTTATCGATCGATCGACTTTTTAATCTTTCCTAAGATCAGCTTTTAGAACGCTGCTATTAATAATAATAATCAATTCGAAAGAGAAACAGTGTCGTAAGTTCTTATTTTATTTCAGTCATTCGTAAGCAATAGTCAATCCTTCCGGTAACGAGGAATTCGAGTTTGAACCGGTTTTTTGTATGCGTCCAATCAACTCGCAGCAGGTGAAAATGTGTTAACATGTGAACGCATCAAGAGTGTTTTATAGGTGTCCCTCGAAAGGGTCCTACTAAATCGTACGAGAAAGGAAAGATTTTTTTTCACGGTTGGGTCGTCTCTGGATAAGGTCGTACCAGGGTCATCAAAACTTTCACTTTTATAATTTCTCGACATCCTTGGGAAAGGTTAATTACCCCTAAGCGACGTTAATTACGTAAAGGACGCGATGTTATGTCGTTGTTGTTGTCTCCTTCTTCTCTCTGCCTTTTATTACTGTGCTTTCTATCGTCACGTGGCTATGTGAGGCGCATTTCGTTTCGAGGCGCGTCGACGAGTTCGGAATAATGCAAACTCGACGAAGTTCAAGGCGTTCACGATTCTCTGCTATGTGTATTTTGCATTCCTTGATAAAGTATGACGGTTTTCACGAAAAAAGAAGAAGAAAAAACAAGGAACGAATAAATTCGACGTCTCGTTACAGGAAGAAAAAGGTTTTACCTAAAAGATTGTAATTACACTACGAGTTACAATCTAATATCACGTTCCTTGTATTCTCTATGTTTGAACGATTCATAGAATTGATCGTGAAAACGATTTCTATGGGTCTTTTTTATACGATCGAGAATTTTATACTATACTAATATTCCACATTTTCATTCGATTGATCTCTCAACACTTTAAATACAAATCCAAATTCCTCTCATTGAATTACTTAATTCGTGCGTACCGCGGAACTACTTTCACGATTCCATAATTTAATTCTTTAAATGCGCCCACGTACATTTCGAAAGATGTACGTATTTAAAAGTTACATGGACGCGACCGTCTCCCCTTTTATTTCGATCGCAAGATCGATACCGTTATTTTAATCTGGGTCACGACTTTAAAACGATTAAGAAACGCTGCTTGGCGTCATAACCGCGAGAATCATCTTGATCGATGAATTAAAAGTTTCTAACCTCTCTCTTCTCGCGCAACGTGACTTAGTTCTCGATACTGTCGGATAACGAGAGGAAAAGAAAGGAGGAAAGGCCAAGAGTGTAATGTCTCGCGTATTTACGTAAGAAGGCCGCACGATCCTTCGATCTATCCAAATGGAAAAGACGTAGAAAATGAAAAACGAATTGTAATTTGTGGATTAAAACGCTCGAGATCCATAGGAATATGTGGAAAGAACGAATAAGACTCGTAGAGAATCTCTGCTATCCATAATTTCGATCCATAAATTATTCGATCGACTAATCGAGATTGAATTTTTCTTCGATAAAATGTAGGCCACCTAATGCAAACTTTAACCTAAAACGATCAACAATTCTACTCTTTAATATAATTGAATCTATTTAAATAAATGCGATTCGCCAGCAGTTGCTTCTTCTACTGGAACCAGACGATCTCAAAAGACTAGTAAAAGGAGAAAATCGTTTGTATTGCAGGGCCTTCGAGTCTTGTCGAGTTTGAGAACCTCTTGTTAAATTCTCCCGTAATTTCCCACTGAGGGAAAGCAAGGCATTTCTCTCTCAGGTGCGTCAATACACGACGGCGATTTTCAATCGACCATTCTAGCTGTTTTCCTTCTTACTTTTGAGAAAAGAAAAGGAAGGACGGCGAAACGAGAAAAGAACAAAAGAAAGAGAGTAAAGAGGATGAAGCTGGCGTCTCCGTCAACCCCCATTCCCTCTGCTCCCATCCATCCACTCTCTCTCTCTCTCTCTCTCTCTCCCACCTTACATTTTCTCCGTCTTCATCTCTTTCTTCGTCATCTCCTCGTTACGAACTCTCGACCCACGGTGAAACTCTGAAAAAAGTACCCTCGGGGCGATCTCGCCTGAGATCACGACAGGGAGAGAATTAACAACGAGACGGAGGCGAGGAAGAAAGCGAGACAACTGGAAGACGAAGAAAAAGAGAAAGAAGGAGAAGAATGAAAAAAAAAAGATAGACAGCCTACCTGGTGTCGTGTCATTCCTCTTCCTCCGGGCATCGTCGTCGCCCTTGTCGACGGCAGCAGTGGCTGCTGATGCTCGTGAGGCGACTCCACCTACGAGGACGCAGAGTACCGCCACCACGAATAGAATCCAGCATCTTTCCTGGATTCGCATCCTACCGCATTCTCGTGGCTCGCAAGGATGCCTCAGGACGCCCTCGCAATTTTTCTTTATCCCACAAAACCCCTATGAAGAACGATGCTGGTGCTTCTCCTGGTGGTGGTGTTGGTAGCGATGATAGTGCCGATGGATCAGTGAACGGATGGATCGACCGTGTCGATCCACGAGTTTCTCCAACAACGTTTCTAACTACTGAACGTTTAAGCGCGCACACACGCACACACGCACACACATACATATACACGAACACCACACACTCACTCCCAGTGTTGGATCCTTCGGGTAGGATAAAGAGACACAACGAACCAGGAAAACTCGATTAGAAATATTACCTCGCGACACGAAACCTCTTTCGCTTCCCGATCAGTGATTCGTACAATAATGTTTGGTCGAGTACGAATATAATCCTGAATCCTGAATTTATCCTACGTCGCCTTGTACACTTTGGTACCGATCGACCATCAGAGTTTCCTTTCTTTCTTCTCCTTTTTACAATTAATGTTCGCTCGTTGTCTTCCTCTAGATATCTTTGAATACGTAGGCTGACTATCGTTTCTCCCGTAGAGCTTGCTTCTCTCACGAACCACGTCGAATACGAAGGTAAAGTGCTGAGCGAAATCTACTACCTTCTCCTTGCCGATGCTGACTGACGGTGGTGGCGATGGCGGTACTGGTGCTGCTGGTGATGACGGTGGTGGTGGTGAACGTGGAAGTGGAAGTAGTGGTGGTCAGGTTGGTGGTGGTGGTGGTGGTGATGGTGGTGGTAGTGGTAGTGTAGTGGCGTCGACGACGATGGTGATTATGGTGGTGTTAGAGGGGCAAGAGAGGAAGCCTCTGCATTCACCTTGCTACAGGCTCTGCTGAACGGTGTACAGGGTGCCTCGGACATATCAGTCAAATCGAGCTTGACCTAGGCTTCTCACTCGTTCGTTTTTGCTTCTTTAGTTTTTCCTTCGTTGATTTATTCGAGTAGGATTGTACATAGGCAAGGATTGATATGAGCTTTGTAAGATCACGATATTGGCGGAAGACCGAATTCATCCATCACTTTTGAATAGGACTGATCGAACATTGATTTGGTTGCGTGATGCCGATCGAATCGTGCTCAAAGGAAATCTAATCATAACCTAAAAATAAAAACTTAAAAATTTTTTAAAATTTGAAATATAACGGTATTGCCTTTTGATCGTGCATGAATCCAATGACGCATGATTAAATGATTTTACAAACATATTTTAGATACGTGCACACGAAATGGAAAAATTTTTAATTATTTTCTTTAATAATATTTACGGATGTATTGCGATGCTTTTATATACACAATGGTCTCTACACGAACTTGTACATCTTCGGATGTTTATATTTATCTTTCTATTAATGCTTCAATGTCGATTTAACAATAGAAATTTATATATGTTTATCATGTATTTCTTTTTGAGATAAATAGATGTAATAATAATAATAATAATAATAGGAGAAAACATTTTTATTCAGAATCATGCTACTCGAAATAATTGTTTAAATTTGAAACGTACGAAGCATTCGTAATAAATATTCTGTAAGATTCGTAATTATTAATTAAGATGTCATCGACGTAATAAAAGTATATTACGATATCTTTTTTAGAAGCCGTTATGTACAATGCATTGCCAACATGTTATCGTGAAAATTAATATATCGAAAAATAAAATAAAAATGAAAGGAGTTTAGCGATCAAAGGCATCGATCCGATCGATCCTTTGTCTCTTCCCGTCATCGAATCGTATTCGTCCTTTTAAGATCTTTCAAACTCATCGATCTTTTTTCCTCGTTTTTTAAGATGTTACGCCGTTCTGACCAAGTATTATGCGTTAACGAAGACTCGTTTCTCATTCCCAGTCGTCATGCGACGTACATACGCACGAATTTACCTGCGTACGACACATGACACATCTTCATCGGAGAACGCGCACAGGAACTGCGCTTTGGCACGAGATAAACGACGCAACGTATTTACCGTTAGGTAGAACGCATCGTCGCAAGGATTTTTACCCTTTTCTTTGATCTTTTCAGTATTTTATACAAGTAACACTTTGTTGAACATCGAAAATGATCGACTTGGAAACAAATCAGGTAGCTGATAATTCATATCAGTGAAAATCCACAAGTGAATCGGTGATAGGAAAGCTTGCAAATTGTCATACGATACGTAGGTAATTTTGGTTTTTGTTTATTCAAATAAGGAATGAACAGACTATAAAAGTTAAACATCGGACGAAACTTAGAAATGAAATAAATTTAAATCGTCAAATATGCTTTGTCCCTTTCTAATTCTTTCTTCGATATCGCATACAAATTTTCACATACATTGTTTTACTAACAGGCTGGTTTCAAGACATTTACGATTCCTTATATTGCAATATGATTGGAATCGATTTCCACGGAATGGACTTCACTTTTTTAGAAAGTTAACCCTCTACGATAACATTAAAATTTCACGCGCGTAAGCCTTCATTTTTAAATCTGATTTCGCTCATTTTCCACTAACTGTAAGTGGCCCGGAGATCCGATTTTGATTGAAATTAAACGAAACTTTCTACCGTCAAATTAACATTCCGCGATCATATCAAAGTACATCGTATCTCGCGGTATCATTTATGCTTGAAAAATGCGGGATTGCGTCGCGGAGGTTCGACGATGCTACGAATTGGCGCGGACTTCGTTTCCAACGTGCGGGAAAGTGCGAAATCGATCATTAGACACCGAACTGAACGAGATCGCGCTTATGTCCACTGGTCGCAGCCATTTCTCTCATTAGTATTTAAATGTAACCATACCGATGATCGTCGGGTTTGACGCGTAAAGCATGTTTCTAAGGTGGTTTGTAAGCGAAAGCGGTGAAATCGAAAGTGGACGTTGGCGTTCCCCGCGGACAATCGCACGCCATTGTCTGTTTCGTAAATTATTGATTGCACTTGTTCGAACGAAAGTATTCGAAACTCTTCTCGGAAGTACAAAAAAAAGACAATCCAGAACATCTTTCCACAGCATTCCTACATCTATTTTAAATAAAGTATTTCAAAGTTTTTGCAAACGATTGCACTTCTATGTTAATTCCAATGGACAGCGCTTTGAAAACATGTACCACTAATTTTCTTTTCTTTATATTGTGTATTTCAATTGTTAAACTATTATATTTCTCTTTCAAATATATATGGTAATAAAATTGACAAGTTTTCTCTACAAAATGGCGTTTAATACATTTTATTTGGCCTATTCGTTACGAAGTAATAACTATTTACTTTTAACACATTCCCATTGGTCACCCTTTGCTAGTTTTTCATCGTGTTGGAGAGTCTCTCGAGATAATCGCGCCTAACGAGACAACGCGTCGCGTTAAGCAAGAGCAAAATTTGGTCTCGATTGAATGGGAAGACGTATGATTTCTCACTCATAATGATCAGTAGAATGATACAAGATAAAACGGCGTGATAGTAAAATTTGTCTCGGAATAGCGTATATTTCAAGCCAATGAACTTGAAAAATTTCGGAAAACCTTTTTCATTATATTATTTTAATTTAATTAAAATAAAATTAGTGCTCTAAGATAAACAGAGAGAGAGAGAGAGAGAGAGAGAGAGAGAGAGAGAGAGGGAGGAAGGAAGGAACGAAGTAAGGAGAGATTAATTAAGAAGAGAAAGGAAGGATACGTGGAAGGATTTTTGGGTGTGAAACAGACGCGAGATCGATGTCGAAACCACTTCAAAAGCGGACGTGGCAACAAAGTGGCACGGATTTTCTGCGGATCGTGAGGATAGGAGAGGTAAGGGGAGGAATGTGACGCATTCAAACGTTAAGCGTTTAAAGAATTTCTCCTCTACGGTCGGCAAGGACCGACCAGGAAGGAACGATTATGGTCAATCCGACGCTTTTACGTTTGAATCTTCTTTACGCTTGAACATTGCATTCACTTCGCTAAATCGAGATCTACGAGCAATAACATTAATCAGTACGATCCATGAATCGAGTCTTTGATGTTTGCTTTTAAACATCTCTTTGTGTCTTTATAGTCCTGTTATTCTATCCATTTCTTCGTCTCTAAAACACATCGAAACTTTCTCATGATCGAATCGATATCTCGAGTAATATTTGGGTGCATAATCGAGGTGAATGCGATAAATTCGATCTACCGTTATTCCAAGTTACCAGGATCGAGCAAAATACCGTGCATGCTGCCTCGTTGACTTTACCTTATGGGTTTCGTCGCTTCTTTATTACACGGATTATGTGGCACAAATATTAATGAAAAACGATAAGGAAAGAAGGTCACTGATATTGACAATAAATTATTTTGCACCTTAAAAGTAGGTGGTATATACCTGATATTTCTTCAACAGAAATCTGTTTCCGTAAAGTTTTTTCACGATAAAAAAAACGGAAGACTTCTCCCATCTACGTCACTCAATTACGTATTTTATACCAGTGACACCACCCTTGCTTCGAAACGAACGATCCTTCGACATCCACGTCAAACGTCTTCAAACGTAACGCACGTTTGATAAGTATAGATTTGAAATTGTCGTTTTCGAGTTATCGTATTAGAGCGGTATATTTATACTCGTTAACTCACATACCAAGGTGGGCCGACTTTTGGTGACTTTCCGTTCACACTGCGTAGGTCGTATGCGTCTCACATTATCGAGATCGAAAAAAAAGGCGTAACATTTAATATTCACCACGAAGCAAAGAACAAATTATCGTTTTAGCAAAATATCATCGCAATTGCACAGTTCAAATCAAATAAAGGGGGGGGGGAAGGATTTTCGTTTAATATCGGAAATATAAGGCGGTCTAAACGATAGGGCGGAATGTGGTATTTAAGTCACGGTACAGAAAAAGAAACGTTTAATTCTCTCATCTCTTTATTTACTTCCTTCTAATTTGGCCTTTCTATCGTCGTTGATTTCACGAACGAATCTTATATTTCTGTATTAAATCTATATTTATATATCGTACAAGAATCTGGTGCAGACCTTCAATAATAAGATTCTGGATCGAACCACGATAGAATTCGTCTTGCTTCGTCGTCAGCAGGTAACCCGGTCATTTCGAAAGAACACCCGGTAGACGGAGGCCCGGAGACTGGTCGTCCTCCACTAAGTTAGGAAGAAGAAATCTTTCACAAGGAAAAAACAAGTGAGCGAGTTCCTCCAACCTTCCTCTTTCGTCTATGGGAACAGCCATCGATGAACGTCGTACAATAAAATGCGACGCCTCGTCACCCGTACGACTTACGTCATGGCATTCTGGAAGACGATTCAAATTCGACGTCGTTGCCAGTTTCAATGTTCTTTACCTTTTGTGGGAATATTATATTTTCAATTTATTCTCTCTCTCTCTTTTCCTCGAAATTTCTCTACTTCGATACCCAATACTATCCCCAAACGTTATAAAAGAGAAAGGAGTCTTTCTTTTTTTCGTAACTTCCTAATTAATGTAAGATATGGGTTTCTTTTTTATGTGTTCCGCGGTTTAGGGAAATTCATAGAATGTGCCGTTCAAAAGCTAATACAACGATTGGATCTACTTTTTGAAAATATTCTCGTTCTAAAATAAATCGTCGCCAAACGAAAAATATTCTTTAAAAAACATCGATATTCTTAAATTTTTCAAAAATTATATCAACTTGTATGGGTTCAAAAGTTTGAGTACGCGTGGTCATGATTAAGGATAATAGAAGGCAAAATTTTGTGAGGAAATAACGAATGTAGGTCGAGCAAGCACCATCGAATTTGGATAAATTATTAATCAAGATCAAGATGCATAGGCGTCGATTGAGGAGCCAGATGTTCGGCGCATACCGATACGTGCGTCGTGTACCAATCGAGGCCAGTTCGCAAGGAGGATACAAGTCGCGGATCAACGAAATCCTGTCTCATAATTAGTCATTCAAAACGTTCGTTGGTTTTCCCGTCGCCAAGGTTAAGCACATTGGCGACGATCGTTTTTACATTCGTATCGTCGCGATCGATTTCGTTTCAACGACATTTAGGTCATCGTCGTTTATCATGGATCCAGTCACGCTTCCGATTGCCGAATCGTTACGTCACGAAATTTCGTTACGACATACCGAATCAATCTTATTATCGTCATTAACCCTTTTACTACTACGAGCAACATCTATAGGCGTCTAACGAGAGACGCTCTGTGCAAGCAGCACCTAAGAGCGTCCAATGCACGATGGTCATGTAGTGCTAACAGAGCTCGATCGTCGCATTTCATTTTGTAACGTTATGCAATCAAAGGTTAATCCATTCACTGCTGAGCCAATTTAGGGTATCTAGTCCTAGATGTTAGAGATTATTTAAAAAAACAACAAAATTTCTTAACATTTAATAATTAGTTAAAATGATAATAATTTAAAGACGAAGAACTACGAGATATCTCGTAGTTGACACAACAGAATAAAATTCGCATTAAATACCGAATATGAAATGTCTCATATTGTTTGTATTGTTGCGCGAATGGTTACTGCGCGGGTGCACGATGAAAGTCTTTCTTTGTAAACAAGGAACTCAGTAAAGTTTATCAATAAGAACAAGCGATTTTACTAAATTTAACGCTCAACAAATTCTTAAAAATTCCACGTCTATTTGCTACGGAGACTGAAGAATGACTCCTTTGTCTCATCTTCTTTATCGATATGTTGCGCGGAAATCCCCAAATTGCATCTTCGATTGAATTCGTCTGTGGATAGCAAAAAGAAAGAATAGATTATACATTTCCTCGCTCACACAGCACGTTCATTGTTCCTTCGCAACTTGCGGAGAAAAAATGCACGTTAGCTTGTTGCTTGGATATTTTAAATGAAGCTCGAAACTCGATCATTATGGTGACGTTATCGAGCATCGTACTCGCGTTGCCATGCGTTTCTTGTCAGCAATCTTTGCGGCGGTGGAGTTAGCACACGTTATGCTTAGTCGTAACATATAATTGGGCAAAATAATTCCACACGACAGGTACGTAACGGTTAATTACAGCCTGTAATACGACTAATGCCATGACGAGCTTTCGTAGTCTCTCTCTTTTTTCCTCCCCCTCTCCCCCTCCTCTTTCAACTCGTTCATCGAATCGCGTGACGTTAAAATGAAAACCGGTTTAACGTTGGTTCGACCGTCTTCCCATCTTACAGTTATTCGAAAATGCGCTTTGGTTCCCCGGAGCGACAACACAAAAATGGGACCTCGTCGGCTCGAATTTTATTGTCGACCGCGATATCGATAAACGACCGTCGTGCGATGCGCGTCGACGCTTTCTGATCGACGATCTCGATCACGCGTAAAGAAGAACGACGTTACGGTAAAGATCTCCTTGTTTCAAGATTAATTTAACACTAGATTGCCCGAAGAAGTCATTTTGACTGCTTTGTCATATGTATGGTCACCTAAATTTTGTTGGAAAACACTATTTTCTGTTTTCTAAGTGAAGTAAATTTTCTTTATTATTTAATATTTACTAATAAC
>JAITYT010000052.1:101797-119607 GCA_025433975.1 Liostenogaster flavolineata
ATTAAAAATTAATTTTAAATATTTTTTAAGAATTAGTTATTCTTTCGTAAAGCAGTCATTTTGACTTCTTTCAGGTAATATCGGTATATACTAAATCTCGGGCAATCTAGTGTTAAAGAGACGACCGATGAATCGATCCGAAGGGTCACGAGGGTAGGATAGAGAAGAAGACAATGCAGTCGCAAAAAAGATGTAAGAAAGTATCGTCGAGTCAAACAGTCGTTTGGCGTTGATTTTGATTTTTTTTTTTTTGATAAAAATAAAATCGATTTGTCGATATATTATAGATGTTCAAATAAAGAAGTGCAGCTTCCACCACCGATTTGCCACCACCTTTTGCGACCAACGACACGAATCATACGCTATTCATTTTCTTCCCAAAACAAATTTTCTCTCAACCAAGCAAACGCTTATCACAAATTCAGACGGCGCAACAAAAATCACGGAACATACGATCGTCATCACGTTGCTCCCTACGGCGAAAAACGTGACTTCACCAAGACACGAGATCGCGATCTTCGGCGAAAGTATGCCGACCAACGTGACGGCGTGTATCACCCAATTTTTGCCACCACTACGGCGATGTACGGCAAATGCTCGCACGGTATCTTCTTTTGTACTTTCAGGCACCACGAGTCATTATAACGACTTTTTTCTAGACGACGTTTTGATGCAAGTATCAGATCGAGTACAGAAAAAAAAATGAGTGGTAAAACATCGATGTTACGTTCATTGAAGTATATTTTGCGGAAATATGCACAGGAACGTCGGTCGCTCAAGATCGTAGTCTTGATTGATCATCAAAATTTGTTTAAAAAAGAATTAAGATTAAGATTAAGAGCATCTGTTTCTCGCTTCATCGTCGAGTTTTATATTCCATAAGTTACGGTGATGCGGAGGTTGGTGGAGTTTCTGAAAGTCCACTGATGACACCAGCCAAGACGGACCGAACCGTCCTTGCATTTGCCCAAGTTGTTAGCGGTATGATAGTTCCGTCGAAGCACCACGTACTCACAGGCTAAACCAGCAGTAAGCGAGCTTCGACGTGTTACAAATCGTCGTAGCTCTTCGTTATACGGAATTCGTAAGAGCCATCCATAAATTGCAGGGGATATTTGACAAAGCACTCTTCATTTTCGAGTTCTTTGGCATGGGCAACAGACAGACCGAGAATTCGAAGTAACCTGAGTAGAAATCGAGCACCTACACGGTGAGGGCGATTGGGGAACCCTTGTATCTGCGAAAAACAAAATTGTAATGTAAGCGATTTTATAACATTTGTCATATACGCATTTTTGCTACTCGGATAAAGCGCTGTTTTAGAATTCGTTATCGAGGATGTTAATGAATGCAAATAATATTTTATGGAATAGTTTATGGAAACGTTCTATACGAGAAAATTGCATATTGTACTGTGTGTTACAATTATCTGACAGTGTCTAAGAAATGGTAGAGAACATTTTTAAAATTTATGTTTTTACAAAAGCAAATCTTCTCATTGAACGAACAATATTAAAGAAATATAAAGGGTATAACAAGATAAGACGATCAGTTCACAGAAACTATCATGCGGTGACTGTGAATCTCGCGAACACCGATATTGCTAATAACGTCATCTGATAAGAACAAATAGTATGTCATTGTGTGCTGCTTTTCTTTTCCTTTTCTTTTGATATCGAAAGAACGATCAGCAGATTAGAAGAACTAATTTGAAACACTATCGACTGTAGTTCAACGCTAGTTTGAATACACACGATTCCTAATTCACTAATTTTCTTTTTTATATAGAGACCTGAGTATCCACGCGTCTATCGATCCCATATTTTATTAATAGTCGATTAAAAGATTTATCTTATCTCCCAATAAGAAAATAAAATGAAGAATGTTGACACTTTGGAAATATAATTTTACATAATTATGAAAATACAACTAGTAGTAGAACGTATCATAGACGATACAACGTTTTTGTGCTATATATTTACGAATCATATTGCCTTTTGTGTACAAAAAATTATATTGTCTAGAGTGGAAAATTCTAACAATGCTATTATTAATAACGATGATATCGTTTATATGAATTTGATAAAAGGTATAGTAGGATAAGTGTCCTTGAATCGATTTTATTTTACAATGCACCATTCAATGCACCTAAATATCGTATAATATTTTTACGTAAGATTTTCGTTTTTGTCGGATTGCTGTCGCAGATATGGAATTTACTAGGGTGAATCTTACTTGCATATCCCAATACGGGTAAACAGATATCAACCTAGGCTACGCATACCTCTCGAGTCTGAACTGTTTTATTGCCACAATCGCTACCACTTCTTTGTTATTGTACGAACATACTCGCCATCGAGCGGGAATGCACGTATCCTCAAAATACACACTGTAGACGTTGGTCAAAAAATAGATAAATAGAAAGACTTTTTGCCCCACGGATCACTTATTCTCATCGATCTCTTACTCATTCACTCACTCATCTTTCGTTTGCTTATCTTTCGATCGTGATTACATGATTGGCAATCTCGACCGTACAAGCTTTCTTACTTAGGCAATAGCTATCGACACGCATCATTACGACACACGTACACGCCACAAACTTGCACATATCATATTTATACATCAAATAGAAAACAGTCAAGTTATTATCACAAGTGCGTCATTTTTACAACCCCTTGCCATTCTTTTCAATCGGAGAAAGCGCATTATCATGCTTATGAACAATCAGTTCATACGAAAAAATGTCGAATTTTGTGCCAAAAAAGAGCACTTTGTTCGTTACTTTATTTCGAAGGAAAGTGCTACTGAAAGTTATTGTATACTTCAGGAAGCTTATGGTGAACATGCTCTACCTCGAACACTTGTAAATGCTATTTTGAGTCTTTAAAAGTGATGATTTCAATTTGAACGTTCAGATCGATCGAAAAAGTTTGAAGACGAACAATTACAAGCACTATTGGATGAAGATGTGTATCAAACTCAAAAGCAACTTGCAATGAGTTAACATACAGAAATAGTTCTTGAACAGTAATAAATTGTGGATATATTGATATCAAAAGATATTTCGAATAGTGACGTTTAGTAACCGTAGTAGACAGAAACTTTGAAATTTCAATTATGTAAATTATATAAAATATATTTTTAAATGATTACTGAAATATCTATTTATAAAAATCTATTCGTAAATGGTACGATAAGGGTTCGTATTATAGAAAATAAATCAATAAAATTGATTCCATTATCGGTGTATTATCATATATAATATGATTGTCCATGTACCTATTTTCAAGATAACGAAACAAAAATAAGATCTTCATTCCTTATCTTTTTATGATATTAACTTTTATTTTGATTATTATCTAAATTATGTAACAATAATATCTATTTTCATCCTCCGATATTTCGATAACTTGGCGTGATAACGTAAAATAAGTTACCACCAAAATAAAATCAAATTCAAACATTCATTCGAATGTTGTATTATAAAAACATTTTATTATTCAAAAACAATATAGAATATAGTATAGTGAACAGTATAGTGAAAAATGAAAATTGGTACAATAAAGGCATCTGCAGCTATTTCATTATTGAATGGTAATATCTGAGCAGGTCTTGAATGTTTCTTGAGGTCCGCAGCCCACTTTTTCAGTACCATCAGCGCATTTACCCCAGTTATTTGCTGCGACGTAAGTCCATCTTAGGACACAATGCTCGCACGTAAGATCTTCCGGCAGCAGCAAGCTCATGTTATAATAGCCAGTTTTGTGAGACTTCAATACGTATTTGTCGCTACCATTAGCCAGCTTCAACGGGTACCGAGCGAAGCATTCCTCAGTCTCAAGTTCCTTGGAATTGAACAGCGGACACAGTTGAAACGTAAATGTACCCCAATGGTTCGCGGTAATATCTACCACCGCGTCAATCGTTTGACCACTCTTGTAACTGAAACACAAGATGCGTAGAGTTAGGATCTATCCTCGTTGTCATCATGACGTGAAATTAATGTTTACTAATTGTAAATAAATTAGTTAGAAAGAATCTAAAAATTCTGAAAAATTGCCATTTACGTTCAATTTATGCAACGATTACCATCGTAATATTCTCGAAATGGATAAAAACAAAATAAATAAGAGTATAACCAACAATAACTCATTCAAATATGAGAATAAATGTATTAGTTCGTGACACAGAGAAATGCCAAAAATAATACGTGTGTGTGTTACAATTTAATTATCGTACATTTCTCTTTTGGTAATAAATTAACAAGAAATTAAATGGTAGGCATTGTAATAGTTCGTATTACCGCAAAAAAAAATGAAATATAACTTACGTCTTGACGATAGTACCAGTGCCAAAATATCCAGTATTTTCATGAGGTCTGGGTTGCTGGTCCACGTAATCGTCACCGCAGAGTCCACATTTTCCTTTATTTCTTATCATTACCTAAAAATTTACAATAAACGTTGATAGTATCGATCTATTCGGAAATTCTATAATTATGGCAGCATTAACAAGTAGATAATATTATTGTTCTTCTCAATTTCGAAATACATTTACAATTGTGTCCACGATTAAACGCGATTGTCATTAATTCTCCGACATCAACAAAGTTCAATTTCGCGGATTCCTAATTTTTCTATTTTTCTCGTATCTTCTTTCTTGACATGGAATATATTTTCATCTTTCATTTATATATATGATATTGAAATAATTATATATAATCTCTATACATATGTATGTTTTATATACGGTACTTTTTGAATTATAACAGTTTGCAATAAAAAAACTTATAACTGCTCGATTTTACGTCGTTTAAACGTTAAGTCTGACGAATATTCCTTTACAAGTATTAATTAAATACTTAAATGAAAAATCCAATAATCTGCAAGCTATTAAAAAAAAATAGAAGCAGAACAGTCGTTCTCGAATTTATGAAAGAATCAATGTCATCGATGTCATTTTCCGAATCGTACAACGAAGATGAAATAATATCTCACCGACAAACCACCACAGAAACAGCCGTCATCGTCATAATCCGGCGGCATTTTGAAGCCCTTCCTCCATGCGCTAGCTCGATTCACAGGTTCCATCAACATCCCATGACCGTGGATCTCATCGAGCGCGAGTATTATCAGAGTAACCGAAAGTAATAATAGCTTCATGCACGTCATTGCAATTTGTAATATTGTCGAGTTAGACGAATAATATCAAAACGACGATACGTTGTCAACGATGATTGTAATTTCTGATTACGATCACTCTAGTATTTATAGCAATTCTCTTAGATAAGAGTTAAGAGATAAGGAGTACCGCCATTGATTTAATTCATCGGAAAAAATACATTTTAATATCGACAACCTCTATATTGTACCGAAATACATGAATCTTGTTATTTCAATAAAAATTTTTAAAGTAGAGCTCATTATCACTTTTCAAATTGTCGAACGCAAAGTGAAACAAATACGATATCTTTGTTAACTCCTTGTATTTTTTTTTTAATCCCTTAAAGGTGAAAAGTTACTTCAGATTTTTCGTTGTATATTTCTTTTTGCAATGTGTACAATTTTTCAAATTTGTCGTCAGGTAATATTATAACAATAAGATCCATACAATAAAAACGTATTTAGTTTCGAATGTTTTAAAACAAAACTCTGATCGATGGATTTGAAGGGTTTTCTAGAAATATAATATCTTTCTAATATTATCTTACTTTGCCTTTCTTTAACACATTGCCGCATCACCCACATTTGGGCAACAGTTTTGTTTTCTCACGTAAGATCGAATGAAAAATATATCGCATTTTTCAATATTTTGGCAGTCAAACACTCGCAAATAAACACGTTGGACAGATAAAACAACTTTTGAATAAAATTGGGTTTTAAACTTGAAAAGTGCATACCATACCTTCTATTTTTTTCTTCATTTATTAAAATATATCCCTATAATATTATACCATAATAATATAAACCACTGCAATAGTATTTCAAAAAATGCATCAAAATGAAGAACTTAGTTCCTATTATTGTTTGCTAAGAATATAATCGAAATTTTATTTTTTAAATGTTAATAATTTTTTTGGAATTGCTCTAAGCTAAAATCGTAACGTACGTATATACTAGCCTTCACAGATACTTTATCGTAACGATAATCTGTTTATTGCTTAATCACATTTCATTTACCAGTTAATGAAACAAAAAACATCAAACATTTAATAGCATGACCAAACTATCTAGTTTTTTTGACTTATTTTTTTAATTTTAGAACTTTTAAAAGATTAGCAATATGTGATAATATTTACATTATCGCTTTTGCAGAAGTATAGTTAGTAAATGAAATTTTGTTCGATATATAAATGCAGAGGTGCTACTTCGTGTAAAAATATTTTCACCTAATTAGGATAACGAATTCAAGTTAGAAAAAATATATGAATTAACTACTAATATCGAACAACAATACTGTATTAACTCCTTTTTATTAATATATGTACATAAGTGACGTTGATTTTTGTCAATAACTATGACAATAACAACAGAAAGTAAATAGTTATCTTACTAATTTATATTAGTTCTTCCTTATAGATTCGTTAATTCTTTACGCTTGAAGAATTTTACACTAAGAGAAATTAACAACTCACGATGACTTATGACAAATTTCTTGCAGCTAGATGAAAATAATTTCACGTATAAAACTATAATACTTTAATATTTTGTATATCCTTATATTTCAAAACAAAAAATTTGTTAATATTAAGCTCTATATTTTCACATTGCATATAAATGCATTTGTATTTTAATAAAACTACATTATACTTAAATTTCATTAAAGTCGAGAAGTAAATTAAACATAAATAGTTTTTCACTTGCTACTAAAATGTTCTCAAACCTAGCAGCGAATGAGAAGAGACTTGTAAACGCAAAGTATTAATAGATACCACAAATGCATATATATATATAAAACTATATAAAATAACATAAACACTAATAAATTACAAAAATAAATGAATTAGGTGTGTAATTTCTACACTTACTAGGTTTTACTATTAGCGTATTTCTACTGCCTAATATTGCTATTATTATCAGTTTTATTAATCTAAAAAAGAAACTGATTTTTATAACATTCCGTGTAATTGCACGTAATTTGTACATTTAATCTCTTCGACCTGACAACAGTAAGAAATGAAGATATGCTGTTGGCCAGTTGAATTAGTACAAACAAAATTTAAATTATCTTATCTTTAATCTACAATAAATAAATAATTCATAATTCTATTTAATATATTACATTGTGCATAATTTTATTCTAATATTAAACGGTCCTACTTATGTCCGAGCTTCCATAATTATGATCAAATTCAGAATTAGATCTGGTCATTATTTTTTCAGCATCTCTTGTATTCCAACGAGAATTAAAGTTTCCAAGTAATTCCCTCTTCGGTCTTAAAATATGTCGTATATTACTGTAACTAACATCAATTTCTTTAAAAGCATTCAACAGAAATATTGCAATTATTACTGTTAGAAAGCCACATATTGAACCCACAATATCTTCCACCTTCATAACCTGCCATTCTCGAAATAAAATTGCTGATGCCATTATTACAAATGTTGTAAAAAATACATAATAAATTGGTGTCACGATACTAGTCTCAAATAAATCCAAAGATTTGTTTAAATAATTCATTTGTAATGTGATGCAAAAGATAACGCTAAATAATAGAATCCATGTTAACCAATTGGTGAAAGCATTGCTAACTCCTGTAATGGTTTCTTTTATAGCTAATCCCAAACCTTTACAACACATAACAGTTAAAGATCCAACAGATGAACACAAATATATATAAACTACAACATTTTGCTTCCCATATAATGGACCAAAGTGAAAAATAATTAAAATTGTACATATAGTCACAATTAGGATATATATTACGAATCCTGGTTCTTGTAGTTTAATTAGAAGTTCATTCAAACTATTTACTTCTTCTTCTTTAGGTGAATGAAGCACTATTATTGTAGAACCCAAAATGCATAAAAAACATCCGATCTAAAATATAATACACATTATAAGATTCTAACATTTATAATAACGTTGAATTTGCTCTTACCTTTTCCAATAGATTTAGTTTTTCAGCGAGATATATTGATGCTAAGATAGTAGATACTAAGACGCTAAGTACACCTAGTGGTGTGACAAGAGATGCCGGGGCAAATGCATACGCTACAAAATTAGCAGCTTCTCCTATTCCCACTGTTATTAAAATTGTATAAATTTAATAACATCAACTTTTACAAAACTATTATTATTACTATTATGATTATAATTAACGTTACTAAATATTAATAAATATTTTAAACGTACTAGAAAGGAGACCAGCCCACCAGATCCATTCTCTTAGATATCCATAACCACCTAAAGAAGCACGCACTCCACCATATCTTTGAAGTTTAATTAATGCTATCTTCTTTATGATAAAACTAGCACCTATTTATAAAAAGTATGCAATTATTAATAAACACTTGTTCAAATATACATTTTGAACTTAATTATTTAATCGTAACATGATAAATACGATACCTATAAAACCACTAGACCCAATAGTTAATCCTAAACCAATGTAGAAATCTGTCATGGAATATTGTTTAACAATAGTAGTTTCCTTGGTTATATCCATGTTTTGATACCAAAAAAACTATATGTATATGAAAATAAACGTGTCTGCACATACATATATTAGTACATTATTTTCTTGTAATAAAATTGTCGAATTATATAATTTTTATAATTAATCGTAGCGAGAACTTATCTTTGAAGTACATCACTGTAAAGCAACATCTATTATTTTAAAAACAATTATAATTATCTAATAACTTAAGATAGATAACCAAACAACGTATCTGTCAAAAGTAGTATCGCTACTACACTGATTTGATCGAAAGAGCGTTAGGTGACAGCATTACATATTCCTACATAACCTACAAAACGATACAAGGAAATACGAAAATATTGTAAAAATTAAACAAAAATATGTATACGAATACGGAGTATAAATAATATTGATAATCTTTTTACAATCTTATACAATCTTTTATAATCTTATAGGTAGAAAAATTCTTGTATTTCTCCTTCATAGTATATAGACTACGTACAGTTATTCGATGTAAAACTAAGAAAAATAACAATAGCACGATGCAGCTTTTCCGTGAAGTATTTTGAATAATCTCTCCGAACTATATGCGTATCACAAAATTTGAACAAGATAGATATTTATAACGTAAACTCTCTTTTTAAACCACAAACAACTTTGGTATCGTAAAAAGTATAAGCAGTTCTTTCGATATATACACAAAATATTATTGATAACAATATTTTATAACTTCAAAACTAATAGTTTTTGAAACCATTATACTGGGTACGTATAACCTGATAAACGTATCCATACACACACACGCACGCGCGCGCACACATACACTCTCTGGATACTTATGTATAATCCATGCTTACTTTCGTTGAACATACTAATTATATAAATGTAAAAGGTTTAATTCTACGCTAATCAATCTACACTTTCATTGTATTTTTTGCACATTGTTCAGTGAATGCAGATTATAAGAATAGATTTAATTTTCTTAACATAAGATGAAACTTATATTTTAATGGCATCGATAGACTCAAGCGAAATCTTACTTAATATAAAATAATTAGTAGAAAAGATATTTTTGAATAATTTTATTTTTCTCCAAAATGTAAAAAAATATGTATGGACTATCAATAATGTTTACCAACAAATTTGTTTATCCACTAATAACATTTTCAAAATTTTTTGCGTAATCAGTCTTATTGTATGTGTAGGTATCATAGATGCATATAAAACGCATAATATGTGATCTCCATCTCTCAATGCATGACACTTGTGATATTCAGAATGTAAATATGTCTCTTTAGCACCCATAAATTTCCATTTGCTTTCTGTAGTTTCTTCTTTGTTTTTTTCTTTTGAATCAGATGAGAGTATAAAAGTTTCTACAGCTTGATGATAAAATGTTCTTAAAATATCTAATTTATGTGTTCCTATCACGCGGTTCTTTGAACATTGTGTATTTCTACCAAGAACAAATTTTTCTACCTTATAATTTACCAAGAGAAATCTAAAAAAATGTATAAATAAACATTAAACATATATAAATATTAAATTAAGCATAAATTTATTTAATTATACGTTATATTAATTAAACATAATTACCCTAATGCACTGGTATCTAATGCAATGGTAGTAGGTAAATTTCGTGGATAATTTTGTTCGGAATTACGTAAAACATCCATGCTAGATTTCCAACATTGTATAGCAAATCTTTCAATTTCTATCAATTCTGGATTTGGTCCACATAATGCTAATAATTCCACATAATTTATCAGAGTGATAGATACTAATCTGAAGGCTACCTTAAAATTAGATAAAAACCTAGACAATGTATTTATATATAAATTTATGTACAGACCATCGTTATTCAATTTTTCCATTTAAATGACTTGTAATAACTAAAATTAATGTTTCAGTAACGTACTTACGTTTGGGCTTTTACAAGGTAAAAAAACTGGTAAATCGCGTGCTGTATAAGCAGTTTCAGAAGTTATTGCCATCATTAAAAGTTTCCTTTCAATGGGGTCCAAAGACCACCAGCCATCAGTAGCTACTGCTACGCAACCATGAATAAGAATACATCCATACATTGAATCTAAACATTCCATATAACCTTCCAAACAAGTCTATGAAAATATATGGATACCGTTATTATTAATATTAATTTACTTTCACGAAATATACCAAAAAATACATGAGTACCTGTAATAAATGATTGTCATGCGAAATAATACATTCTGTCATATTAACAATATCAGTCTTTGTACAAATTTTATCTCCAATATCTAAACACTCTAATAATTTATCAATAATAGAATAACACCCTCGTACGTCTTTCTTAAGTCTTTCTACATTTTTTACATTTTTTATTTCGTCAATACCAATAAATAATACCATCGCACCAAAAACAGAATCAAGAAATTTATTTAAAACATATTTCGTTGCTCCATTTGCAATAATTATCAATATAAGGCATTCTTCGTATTCTTTCCAGATTATTGTTGTATCAGGTAAGTCTGTATTCAAGAGCTTAATATTCTGTGACTTGAGAAACATATGTATCCCATTTAAAGAGGCCATTTTAGAAAATGTAATCTGTAAACATTTTATACAATATATTTATAATAAATTGTTAATAATGTTAATAATAATAAAATTCGTTTTATTCATTACATCGATTCAAATAAAATTATAAATAAATTCCAAATTAAACGCTTATCATTTAACGTTAAATACATTCGTTATAGACAAATTTATAATATGCAATATTGCATACCATCTCACCCTCTCCTTTTTGTCGTGAAAAGAGTGGAATTCCTCCAGATGAAGTTAGACACATAACTTGTGCTGCCATATTCTTTCTTTTTTCGTTTTTTAAATTCTCTTTGGGTATCTTGTTATGCAAAATCTATCCTTAAGATACTATATCTAGGTTATGTTTGGTTAAATTTGTGCAAGAACAGTAATTGTCATAACTTAATTATTCCTTATAAACTACATTTATTTAAATAAATGCGTATATGTAAATATGTATTATTAATGAATATGCAAAGATTCAATCTTAACAAATATTTCTCTACATACGTATCATTTTATGTCAGTATGCAACATGCATAGATACATGTTGCCATACGAAACGAAAAAAAAAAAGTAATACAAAGTTTTATAAGTGTGTGTGCGTGTGTTACATAAATAATATATTTAATTTTATATAGTGATATAAAAGTGGAATTATAGTAACATCTCTCTTTCTCTCTCTCTCTCTCGTATTAAATATATAGTGAAATATCTTCTTATATATAATACGATATTGGAGGTTAATTAACAAAAAATGAATGAAAGACATCAAAGAACTTATCCATTATATATTAATGGCATATTTCCAGCATTAAATTTTGACATTGATGATGTAGATATACCCTTGGAACATCCATGCGTATCCAACTTGGACATTTTATTTCTAATTTTTTCGATTTTAATGCATATAATAGATATGGTATTTGACATTAATATTGCTGTTAAATACTTTTTAACAAATAAAATGACATATTTTGCGTGGACTACATTTTTTATATTTATTCCATCATTAATTAATGTAATTATCAGTAGAAGAATGCAAAATCAAGATCTAGAGGCAAGAAACTTAATTAAGTTTACCTTTATATAATTTTAACCATTAATGAAGGTTAAAAAAAGTATATTAAACTAATATATAAAGTTACACTTTTATGTCACTTGTATATCACGAGTTTTATTTTAGGTAAATGTAGAAGAAGATGAATTAAATGAGTACAAATCAGCACGAATTATTATTAAAAATAATATTTATTGTGTGATAGCTGTTGTTTTTCAATTAGCACCAGTAGTACACTATTATGATACTCTAATCTATGCTTTAAAAGCACGAAAATGTGAAAAGAAAGGAGATTTAAATGGGCAAAAAAAATATTATATCAAAATGCTTAAAGAGGATCAAGATGTTGCATTATTAAGAGTATTTGAGTGTTTCATTGAAGCAGCCCCTCAACAAGTCTTACAATTAACTATTTTATTGAGGCATTATCATGACATTATAAATCTTGAATGTATTTATCTTTTTATATATTTTCAACTTTAATTAAGTATTTATCATACAAAAATAAGATAATATTTTTAAAATTTCAAAATTGTTGCATTAACAAATTATTTTATTTTTAGTTATTCATCAAGTATGCAGTATTGTTAGTTCGTTAATCAGTATGGGTTGGTCTATGGCAAGCTATAACCAAAGTATAAGATTAGCTCAACATAACAAAAAAGATATCAGTATTACAGGAAGAATTTTGCAATTTTTTTGGCATTTTTGTATCACAGGTCAAATATGTTTCTGATATAACAAAATTAGTAAAATTTCACTTTATAAGTAATACACCTATTGGTAATAATGATTTATGTATACATTGTTCATTATATATTTTTTTTATTATTATTACAGTGTCAAGAATTCTATCGATAAGTGTAATAGCAAGTGTGTGGCCATTATATACTGCAATTGCTTGCATATGTCACTGGATTATTATGACAACTTCCATCGTTGCTAATTCTCATGGAATTTTACAGTTTTGTCGAAAAAATAATCGTGCACCCCATATTACACCAACACTAATAGAAAGAATTTGTTCTATGCTTTTTGCTGCAGTTATTGGTATAGTCCATATATTTATACATTTAAATATTGTTGACGGTAGTACACTTATTAAACATATATTTTTTTACGTAATTTGTTTTCTGGAAAATATAACAGCAAGTTTATTTTGGATATTTACTTCTTCTATTGAAGTTAGAAATGCTTGGTATTTTGATGTACTCATAACTTTATGTATTGCACCTTTTTTACTGGGGATCATTGCCATGATTATCTATTACACCATTTTTCATCCATCGAGAAATAAACATTTGCAAGACTTACCTCTTGAACAAAATTGAATAGCTATTATTCTATTCAACTTTTTGATAAATTGGTAGACCAACTTATAAAGAGTTGTATTATTCAATTTACAATACATCCATCTATTGTGATTTTTATACTTATAAATTTTACTATATTCCTTGACTGATACTTTTGTATGATATATATTTTTTGTACATGAATTTTTTCATATTTTATATAAATACATTTTTTATAAGTAAAATGCGAGTATAGTTGAATATGGAAACATTCAATTGTTATTCCATGTATTTAGTATTTAGTTTATTTAAGTATTTAAATATGACTCTCTACCAACTTCAAAAGTACAATAAAGGTACCTAAATTAAATTAGCATAAGAGGGACATGAATTGTATAATAAAGAATTAAATAAATAGATATGTAATATTGTCAGTCAAAGTGCATCACATAAATCAATAATATTCATATTTTTTATGTAATATCAATGGTTAAATATTTTCCTAAATATTATTTAAAATTTAAACATACAACATCAAAGGTATTTAAATAAGATTAAAACAATAAAAGATGTAATGTATGAAATAATGTTCTCTATTTATTGTATTTATTCACAATAAAAGTGTAAAAGCAATATTAAAATAAACTATATAATAATACCAACATAATGTTTAAATAATTGATTCTGGACAATCATTTTCTAGATTATTTTCTTGCTTTAAATGTAATGTTTTAGCTACGTTATTCATATTCTGAATACATCAATATTTAAACAATATGCAAAATATATTCACGTACTTATACTTTTATATTATATTAAAATTAATTTCACCTTTATTAAAATATTAATGTGTTATAAACAGAAAGGAAATGTGCTAAATTCAATAAGTTAATAATTATGAACACAAAGTATTTTGTATATAATTTTGCATAACTCAACACTATTTGCATACACTAGTCGACTGGATTTTGTACAACTATAAGTATAAATTCTTTATCAGGTGCAACCATAATTTCATGCTTTTTGCTACGAATACGTAAAAATGTTAAATCGTTGGTTGGATCCAAGTCACGTACAACATTCCTGGCTTTATCAGACAGTTGACTTATTAAGCCTGCATATTGCACTGTTGTTGTATTATCCAATGTCGATTTAATAGGAATTCCTAATATAATAATAGATTATTTTAAGCTACGTTATAGTATTGGATACATTTTACAAGTAAAATACGAACCTTCTGCATTTACAACAATAGTTCCAACTACACCTTTATGTGATTGTATACGTTTCATAATTTCTTCAACCTCTTGTGCCTTATAACAAAAATATGAATAAACATACTAGTTATAGATTTATTTTCATAATAGAACTGTCAAAATACCATTTCTCAGATTGAAGTTTTTCCTCTATGGATCGCAAAATAATGACGTCAAATTTATAACGATGTAGTTTGATAATTGTATTTTATAATGTAAAGTAACAATTGCTTTTTGATATTTACTCTGACTAATTGGATATCTATATTTCATAAATTTTCACAGCATGCATACATCGTCTTTTACTAATGTGTCATACAAAACAGTGCACAACTCTCAGACTAGAAATCAATATGGCGATTTGTGGCGGCTTATTCAAATTAAATGAAAATATTTTACTTCATTTTATCATACATACATACATGCAATTAATAAGAAAAGGCAATTATTCTCATTTTGATATTTCGAAATTTTCTTATATACCAAACTACAAATAATTATATTTTTCTCGTGAAAGAATGTCTAACTAGTAAATATTCCTAAAATGATTCAAAATAACCTTATTTTAGTAGTCATATATCTTTATATATGATGTTGAAATTCTAAAATACAAAATTTGTGTTTATAGATTCATTGTGCCATCAAAATGGCACAAATTAGTGGCATATAGATTAGGCTGAAGTTTTTACCGTTAATGCTTTTGATTTGATTTCACATTCAACTTCAAAACAACTATTTTGATCGGCTATTTTAGATATGTAAATTTATAACAAGTTTATCCGTGGAGTGAAAACAGTTTTGTTATCATATAAGATATTTAAAACAATAACATAGAATTTAAAATAATAAAAATGCTTACAACTCTAATCATATAAAGTAAAACCTTTTAATTAATAGAGTTAAAAGTATCAAAGTTAGAATTAATGTATATTACATCTAATATTGTACATTAATGCCACAAGCACCAAAAAAATAAAATCAAATGTATATAATAATATTAACATAGTATACTGATATTATGAACAATTTTAAAATATAAGTTCTATATGTATTTTAATGAACAAATACTTATAACATAAAGTATCTATTATTTAAAGTAATATGTACTAAATTTCAAATAGTTAAAGAAGGTATATCTTAATTAATATTCAGTTGTAATATATAAACATTTTTATTACTACAAAGGGACAATTAAATCTGTTCCAGGATATATTGGTAAGTTAAGTTCATAGGCAACTTCTAATTTTTTAGGCACAAATCGACCACCTAAATAGTGGAATTTTCCAGTAAATTTTTTAGCACATAATTTTGGTGCTGTTAAAGATATTAACATTCCAGGACATATTCCACCTTCTTTGGGTGGACCATTCTCAACATCCCATCCTGAAGGTATATCTATACTGCATATAGGAACGGAAGTAGTTTCCAATATTTTTAGTAAATGAAGAAATGGCTCTCTTGCTGGTGGTTTAAAACTAAATCCAAATATTGCATCTACTACAATTCTAAAATCATTTAAATATTCCAGGTTAATAATATTACTTTGATTTTCTGTATTTACAACAGAGATATCGTTTTCAATGCATTGGTGCAGTAGGTTTTCATATAATTGATTTTTACTTCTTTTTGGGTAATATATACTTGGCGAGTAACCGAAAAGCTTCAAGTGTCTTGCACATACAAGACCATCGCCACCATTATTTCCAGGTCCACAACAAATTAAAATATTGTTTGGAGAATTTTCTAATAACGGATATGATTTAGCAATTGCAATAGCACAGCATTGACCAGCAAGTTCCATCAATTGATCAACACTAAATTTATAATTTTCAAATAAATCCTTATCTAAATTAATTGCTTCTGACTGATTTAAAAATTTGACCATTTTACTATGTTTAAATCTTGTTGCTATTGATGTGCTTTTTGTGTTGGTTAAGACAAATTTGACACTTTTATTCCATACGGTACCTCGCAAAATTGTTTTAGGAATAATATACTGCATACACTGCAGCATTTAAATATTTGAAAGTAAAGGGTAATATTTTTAATATATTAAACTAAAAATAAATAGTATCTCAAATTATCATTTAGAGTTTAAAACAATTTATAATATAAGTTCTTCATTGAAGGAATTTTTCAACTACTTTTTAGTGTTATCTAGTAATTTTTTTTATCAAGGCTGGTTCGACAAAAACCGAAAGTATGCGCATTTACCTAGTGATGTATTAGGTTAATGTAAAAGTTCATTCCGTTTTTAGTAGCAGATTTTTGTTAAAAAAATATTTGTCATAAAAAATCTGTCACAAATTTACACTACGAGAGGTCATCCGGAATCTCGCAAGTAATGATGAGCCAATACGGTATCGATTCGTATTGGTAAAATACCTAGGAAGTATATATTCTAACGAGAATTAATTGTTTCAGACCCAAATATCAAATGGTATCGATACTCAAATGATACTCGTATGTATCGATATCGAATAGTTCTTCTTTGGAACACATCGATACTATCATACTATCGCATATGATACTTTTGCGGCGGCTTTAGTGCACAATTGAAATGCGTACAGTGACGGTACAACGTTCGATTATGTAACATTTTGATATAGAGAGAAAAATTAATAATTATGCAAACGGCGATATTTCAACGTTCGAAAAAAGTTGTGCAGATGATCACACAAATTTTGCTAATGGAATTGCAGTGTAATAAAAGTTTAAAATGAAATAGTTAAATTTGGAGACAAATCGTTTGTTTTTTATCCTATTCTTGTAAAAAAATACATGAACTTATTAATATGCGTTATTTAAAATTAATGGTTAAAATAAGAATAATTATTCAAGTTATTTAAAATATGTTCTATGAATTCACTTAATGAATCTCCCACTTTGAACTCATAGATCTTCCTGTTTCTATCGAATTATTCCTTGTTGTAATCATGTGATTTCATACTATTTTTGAGAGCTGTTTTTCTATCTTGGTGTAAATTATT
>JAITYT010000052.1:148699-170991 GCA_025433975.1 Liostenogaster flavolineata
GAATATTTTTATAATAAAAAGGTCGAGAAAATGGGGTCATTGCTTGGTTAGCTTTAAGAGGTTGCATTATATCGTATTAACAGTTAGTTAACATTACGAGTATCTGTGTATATTGAAAATTCGTATAAAAGATTATAACAAATATTAATGATAAAATCTATACTAGTATTTATATATACTGCAATGTTAAATCGTTATTGAAAATTAGCACGCTTCTTTGCACATACGATTAAAATGTTTCTGGCATGTGCTTCTCCATAGGTGCAAACAAAATTACACGTGTTCCTTGAAAAGAAATATTTAAGAACGTGTACGATATAAGTACATGCATGAACAGATTCATGATTTTATGAGAGCACGGCAAAGTGGAGGTTTAAAAACTTTACGCTTCATTCACGATTAGGTGTACGCTACATAACGTTCTATGTCGCGTCACATGCCAACGCAGTTTATGGGGACGACACTGCGTTGGTAAGTGCACAACCGGGAGTTGCGTATTCGTTCTCGTTGTGTAACCGCGTGTCGTGCGATTATCAATGGCACGCAAGCGTCAACTTGCTCGTGAAAAGCATTACGAGCTGTTTTATTAGCTCACGACACAATCGATTTGTAATTATTAAATATACGAATGAAGTATTTTGATATGGGCTATAATATATCTCTAGGTTCATTTTTTTTCGCGATTGCTCTTATCTTCTCAGACAAAGAAAGAAAAAATACCCCATACAATTTTGTCCGATGACAATGAGAAAATATCGTTTTCCTCGTTCCATTTGTTAGGACAAGGGTTCAAATTAGATTATACAATTTTGAAGTACAAATCGAAAGATTTTATTCAAACTTACTTACTTATTAGATGATCTATTACATCTAATATATTATAAGTATATAATTACATACTTTTCATATTTTAATATAACACAATTATTAAATTTATTGTTTCTCTTATGTACTCGCTAATTTTCTGTTTAGGTGATTAATGTACTGATGGAAAAAGATATTTGTGTTATGTACGACGATGTTACATAGGTACTTTTCTATGAAATCAAGTTTAATTTCTTTTTTATTTAGCTGCAAGTCACTAGAACTTTTTATGTAACTTCATGTATTGTAAAATGACTCAAACATGTTACAAATTATATTTTTAGTTATAAATCTCTACATTATGCAACTACGTTTGGTTTTGATAACTTATCACGATAAACGAGCTTCTGTGGAATTGTATTGCCGGTACTTATGTAATATTTGCGACAAAACGTTCGAACGTATCGTTAGAGTATTCAACCTATATAAATGGTCTCTTCATCGATCTGTCATTTCAATCGAAATTCATTGATGGAACAGTTATTTATAGGTGAAACGAATAATACGCAGTCGTTTCGTTGAATTAGATCTTTGTTAAATCTGTAGCGAATATTCTAAAGAATATTGTTGCGCATTACTATTGCTAATTTTTTTTAAATCGCAATCAAGATTAAATAAAGGAATTTGAAGAATAATCATTATTAATTCAAAAAAGTTGTATTCGCACCACAAATACGGAATCATCAAGAATATATACCTTCTTTCTATGAATTCAAAACAAGTGTATTATTCACAATCCTATTTAACATATTGATTATCATATTCAATTTTTTTGATGCTTACTTTGCAGTAGGTTCAGATTATGTATCGTCGCGTGACATTCTACTCACGCAGCTAAGCGTACTAAAACGTGATTTCTGTAGGCGATGTGAGAGTTATTACACGAAATTAATCGTCGTGTGTTGTGCGCATCTCATGTAGACTTTCCTAACTATCGTTCAATGCTTAAATAAGTATCGCATCGACAATAAGTAGGTCGTATCAATTTTAAGTTAAAGAAATCTGAAAATTCTAATTTTTTATATTATTTTTCTTACTGTATCGTAACTACACTAATTATAAATGATTTAATTGGTCTATATAGAAGCTTTCAGACTTCGTTTTCATTATTAAAGTTATTATTTATAAACTATAACTTCGAATATGACAAATTATTACATTTAATAGTAGAAATCTGCGTTTAACCTAGCCTGAATAAAAGGGTCAAAGTACATTAACATAGCTTTCAGACAGTTAATATTTAATGTGAGATGCATGGTGGTACGTGTAGTAGTTTTCAACGAGGGAACATGATATATACGTGCATTGTAATAATATTGACAGGTCGACGCGCAAGCGTATGTGTATACGCTAATGACGCAAACTAGGTTACAGTCTTAAAAGTCGATTTTAATAATTATTGTAAATGATGTTAAAACTTTTCTTATAATATGTATTTGTTGTTATCTCTTTTTAAACAAAAATGACTTATGGTTCATTCTATTTTGATATATAATATAAAGTTTGTTTCATTCATATTATATGCAAACGTTAGATATGACTACAATAACGGCATTACTTTCGTTATTGTTAATGTCTGTCATATCGAATTATTTTTTAATCGAATAAGAAGATTATTACATCGTAATTATTTTATTATTTGAGATTATACCTCATTAACCTTTTAGCTGTGAATGTCATGTACGAACAACCATTACTATTTGCTATTTAAATTTAAATTTTTGCGAAAACTAAAACATATTTGTAAATTATAAGCATTTTAGAATATTTTTAGATAAGGACGAGATAAAAACAGCATACGATAAGTTAGAAAATTTACTTGAAAAAACTGTACACAGAATGATCCATAAAATATTAACAAATCTTTGACTACATATTAATTCTTTATTTGTTTTTTAATATTCTCTCTATTATTTTAAGATATTTGTTCCATTCTTGAAGTAACTAAACTCAAAGGAACAGAAAGATACAAATGTTGCTTATCGTCAGAAGCTTGCCCAAGTGTTACGAATCTTTATCGTTCTTGATAAAGAACGATCACATGTAGTAACATAATAGCAGTATAATAGTAAATTTAAATAATAACATTATTACAATAAAACAAGCGCTATTTTCTTATATTCTGATTCAATCTTATAACAGCTGTACTACTCTACGTTTGACAAGTATACTCGTCATCGTGTCGTTCTAGCGCCACGTCAACAAAAAGATTGAAATAATCGTTCGTTCTACAGAATCTTTTGGACGCCAATGCAGGAAATATCGATACTAATTTAATTGACTCAATGGGATAATCCTTTCACATTTTTTAACAATGAAAGAATGTAGATAGGCAAGATGTCTCTCGTATTAATCTTTCGAGGTTAATAAAGAGATCCAATTGACGAACGAATCGAATCGAGTCATGCGATTTCAACTACCACCGACATCATTACCATCGGTATCCTCGCCATCGTCACTGTCGTCACGATTAGGCGTCCAAGGATACTCGGCACGAGAGAGGGAAAGTCTACTATCGGGAAAGGCAGATCCTTCCTCGGGCAAAACGTAACTCGTGCCTTGAGTGCGAGCTTCGGGCTCGTGGTACTCACGTTTCTGCTAGTCGTTGCGCTGCAAATACCGACGACGATCTCCTTTTTCTCTCCCTCTCCGTCTCTCACTCTTCATCTCCCGCTCGATTTCACGGAACGAAACGCGGTGACAGCGGTAGGAAATGAGATTTCGTTCGTCCGTTCTAATAATACGCGAGTGTACGCAACGTGTGCTCGATAAAGTCGATATTTACGCGTGAAAAATGCTGCTCGTTACGGAGTGAAGTGCGACGGTGATTTCGTAAATTTGAGATCGACTTCGGATTATGGTGCGTCGCGTTGGACGATTCTCAGGGAGAAGGATCTCTAGATCGATTGATCTTTTCTCTTCGTATCATGGAAATGATGTTCTTTGGAAAAAGCTCGTCTTTTAACGATTCATAATTGAGATTACGCGTCAATAATAAAATTCACGGTTTAACCAAATTTCGTAATTGCGTAAATGATGAAATTAACGTTACGCGATCCGTTTAACACAATATTTCGTGAAGTGCAAAGAAAAGAAAAATGTTTTCCTTACGAGACGGTTCGTGTGTGTCTCTTTTAATACTTGATCGAACGATCAGCATTGTTTCTTCGTGATGATAAGTAGATTCGAATTAAGCCATTCATCGCTTTCTTTTCAATGTACATAATCACGATATTTTTTCACGTGCTACTGCGATGATCGACAATAATTTTAAATTATCGATCTAATAAGAAAGAAATTAGATTACGCCGTTCCATTAAAAAATAGTATGGATATTCTCTCATTTTATTTACGCAAGTATACCGATTACGATGAAATTTTTTCTTTTTTATTGTAGATACAAATAAAGCGTTTGCAAAATGTTAGAGAACCGATAGAATATTAACGCCTATCGAGGGCTATACGAAGCCTAAGTTTTTCCTAAAGAAAAAAACGAAACAGGCTCGGTCTACGAAGTCATTGTAGACATCCAAATTAGTCGCAAATGTATAATACTTAGCATATGTTAAGAAAGAAATTAAATTTTGTTCTATTCGATAACGCGTATTTTGTCTACGAATATAGGTGCAAGGTATACGTGCCTAGCGTACGCGTATTTAGCATCTCGATGGATTCGATCCAATTTACAAACGCGAACGTAGTAGTCACGGACAGTCGTTGTTCTCCCTTTTCCGATACATTCATGAAAGGTGTCGTTGATTCGATCTTCGTTACTGGTTAAATTAAACTTTGTTCCGTTTCCTGAACCTTGTCGAGGACATCGCGAATCCGCTGATGAGTTATGTTTATCTTAGCGAATTGGATTTCGTTTTTCGTATTATAAAGTTTCTCTTGTTCAATGTGAAAACAAAAAATAACCAATATTGTCGAACCTGTTCAGTTTTCGTTTTGATAAATATGTTAAAAAACGTGATAGCTTTCGTGCCACAACTTTATATATTGGAATTTATTTAATGAACTATCCCGATAAGAAACTTGTCTCTTGTAGTCCTTATCTCGTAGTTGATCTTGTTTCACTTTAATGTAAGGAATTGCATAAGAGTGTGATAGACGATGCGTGAAATTAAAATAGCCAAAAGGTCTATTAAAACGGAAACGTTTTACAAGTAAAGCCAATCATTAGAAAGTAGTTCGACGGAACTAATGATAACCCACGAATGTAACGATAGAATTCGCGAAATAAAAAGCAGTGATTGACTAAACTTAAATAATTCGCAATAGTTTTACGTTAACGATTAAAATCGATTTAAATAAGAAAATGTAAATTTATTAAAATCTTTATGTTTTTATAGTAATTCGTGTAAATTGAAAAACGATATATTTTGCTTTAACGTATAACGGAAAATTGTACGTCATGATATTAATACAACACTTTTTGGGTAACCGAAGAGATTAAATCGTGAAAATACCATTTTACATCACAAAAGACATCAAATACATCAAGGAACACAAACCACAATAGAGAGATCATCGATTTGAATGAAACTTTGTACAGTAGTATAAACAGTGGTCGACTAGGATGGTTGACACAAGTGATGAATAGACGAGTTAATGAGATAACTTTATCGAACTAAGCGTGGGAACCGCGTGCATTTCTCACCGCTGACTTGCTAGTCAGGGCTCGCAAAGAAAGCAATCTTTCGTTCAGGTCTTTCTAACTAAGTATTTAGGAACCACGCGTAGTCCCCATTCCTCTTATTACAGAAAAGAAAGTTAGAGACAAGTCGTGCAATAATCAGTACAATCAGTAAACAGTAAGTATGAGAAACAGTTGAGGTATTTATCGTGCGTAAAATTAATAGTAAGTAAGCGTTGTTGATTGTACATTCGAGAATGTTCGGTCAGGTTCAAAATCTCCGTATGTCTCATTATCTTCTTTTTTCGTATCGTGTGTCTTTTTTTTCATTCTTACATAAAAAATATATTTTGCATCTTTTTTCATACTACTGGCAATTCTTTCACCGTGGTTCTACAATATTTGACAGCATTTTGTAGAGATTATTTTGTTATTTTGAAAGAAATCAAATAATTCCTTAACCATTTGAATCCCATTTGAGGTCGAAAAAGGCTGAACAGCGCGACAGCGCTTATCATATTTTGTGTCGAAAATTACCATTTAGCACGACAGTGTTTGTCTTAGCTTGTGTTCCCCGGCGTTAGGTAATGGGATCGATTATATTATATTGTATTATTTACATTTAAAAAAGCAGCTATGCGATATAGAAAAGTCGAGCGTGCTATTTTGACACATTGTGAGGGCACTCGCAGGTATCAGATATCAGTACAGTTCAAACGTTTTAGGTCTTTTCGACACGAAATCTGAATAGTGCGATCGCGCCGTGTCGGACTCAAACGGCTAATACTGCTATATTTTATTGTATGGGTATATTTTTATTTTTATTATTGTTATTGTTATATAATATTCTACTAAATCTCGATCGTGAACGAGAAAGTTATTTATATCTTACTATCAGAATTAAGTATTTACATTTGAAACAATTAAAAATTATAGAAAATTAAGACAAGTTTCCTATTTCTACTATAAGTGCGAACACGCAAAGTTATCGAGAGAAAATCTGTGTTTTGTAGAATCTCGCTATGTTGGATCTAAAAGATTCTTCCTTTTCTCCTTTTTATTAACAAGCAGAATGTGTTTCTCCTCAGAAATGTGTAACTACTTATTCTCTCGTTTCTCCTTCTGTAAAAACGTGAGAGCACGTCACGCACATATTTCGCTGTAGAATACCGATGATTGAAACGATCAAGCATCTTTCTTAAATCATACGCGAAGAAGAATTAAATGCGATGGGAATCTCGTTTCCTCGAAGATATGACAATTATCGTCATCGATAAAACGTCAACAATACAATTAATTACGATTCAGAACGAACGTATATTTATTTCAAATGAAGATAAAATATGCTGTGTGAAACAATTCATGTTTTCAGTTGGATTACACAGTGAGCTGATTTAACAAGTTGGATATCTTGAAACTAATCATATAAACCGATATCACTGAATTACTCAAGAATTGAAAAGAATTTAATTTTATCGGTTTAATAAATTTGATCAGGATATTTAATTAAATTATTCTAAAGTCTTTTTCTTTTTTAAATTGGATTTTAATGTTACATTTCTACTGATTTATAAATTTACGTATACACATGCACGATTATACATCATGTAAATTCACATATATGAAAAAGCCATTCAAAAAGTATTAACAGACAATTAAACCTAAGATAATAACAAATTACCGTTAAAAAGAACATGTGAAAAGAAAGATAGTATTTATGGAGCAAGTCGAAAACATACGATAGATATTGAGTGCGATTGGATTCAAACGCTGTTGTAAATAAAAGTTTGAGAAGAAAGTCATTCTATTCGAAAGCTTTTGTTTGTGTAGTATCTTACGCCTACTAACGTATGCCAGATCCAATCGCTTTGATTAGAGCCGGAATCTTTTATAACCGTTTTAGAGGGTCAATTGTACATTTCTAATAGTAGGCAAATTAAGAGTACAAATTATATCTGATATGTTTGTCTGCTCGCTAAGCTAACAATGGGAACCGTATCGGTTAACCGGAAGTCTAAATAAGCGGTACTCAATTAATCAACAATATTATTGTATATTCAATACACATTTTATTTTGCCGATCATCGGTAACCTTTGCTGCCTTTGAATTATTAATAGCTGTAAAATTATTTTTATTAATAGTTCCAAACGAAAGCATTGTTTATCTTTGACGAATTTTTGTCGCTTGAAATTTATAACTTTTCATTGTTCTTTTTTGAGTTATATTAATATTATAACGACAACGACAATGTTATCAGTTATCCGAAGTTCTCATTTGACATGAGTATTTTTTTATTCATCTATTTGCGAATATGTGTTTACGATGTAATCCATTTTTTTAATTGCAATACTGAAATTAACATTTTAGTCTCACTGATATTTTTCAAATCTATATTTTAGTATAAAAATTAAAATGATGAAAAATAATTACTTTTTCTAACAAAAGGAACGGCAACAATCTAATGAATTCTTTTAGCGTGAATAAATTGCACGATGTATCCTCAATTACCATGGATGAAATTACCATGGTCAACGGTTATGCGAAAGACTGCGATGCAAATTTTGTATGAACGTTTCTACTTTATTATGTAACATAGTGCAGTGTCATGCGACCATGATGAAGAGTAAACGCATTTGGGGGACGACGGAAGATGGGAAAAGAATATGAGAGAAAAGCTCAAGGTTACAAGAACGCATTGACAGAAATACTTTGCACATGAGATTGAACGTTCTTATATTTCTATTATCCGTCGTTTAAAAAAAATGTATTTTTTGTCTGCAATTTAGAAAACACATTTTCTTTTTCCGATAATTTCTTAAATATTTAGAACACATTTCTTCGAATCTATTATTTTTTAATATTTTCTGTAAGTATTATATTTATAACTGATTTCTCAATAAAATCAAAGTTCATAAGGTTATTTCGCATGCATGAATCATGGTTCATAAAAAATATCATTCTTTTAAAATCAATATTCGATTTATTGATCATAATTCTTTGTCAGTCTGTTTATTAACAGTTAACAAGGCGTATTCAGTGTTTCATGATATATAATCGGTTCTAGGAAGAATTAGATAAACGTACTTCGAATAACGTCGATATCGACTTGTTATTAATGCATTAATGTAATGTCATTGAATAATATAATCTCATGAATGTTCATTTTCAAAGAATATATGAACGTATCATGCACGCTTGTCGCACATGAACAAATTTTGAAATTATCGAATATTACTGAATATGAAATATAACGATTATCGTTATCTTTCTTTTTTTAAGGCCTAGTCCCGGTGGTGTTGGTGACAACGGAGTCCAGGGTGTTCGCGGCAAGGGTTTGCCGCATGTAATTTATTGTCGACTTTGGCGTTGGCCGGATTTACAGTCGCATCACGAGCTGAGGGCGATCGAGCGTTGCGAATACGCATTCACGCAAAAGAGAGACGAAGTTTGCGTGAATCCTTATCATTATCAACGAATACAAACGCCAGGTAAATGCCAGGCAAAATATTTTAATTTCTCTTACGTTAAATATAGTTTTAAAAGTAGCACTTCCACATTTGAAAGAAAAACAGTATTAGGTAGTAATAATTATAAAAATATGCAAAATTATCATTGATTAACGCGTTATTTAACAACTAATTGCCTCTTTTAACTCCCTCAAACATTTCTCATGGAAGAGAAAAGGCAAATATTGAAAGAATTTTTTAAACCCAGGAATAGAAAAATAAAAAGGTAAAGTTCACATATACTAGGTAGATTTTCAGGAGTGCTAAGTTATTTTTTATCTGAGAAAGAGGCAGTAGTACAAATAAGTTTACACTAATGCATTATATTTACTGGAATATCACTACACATTAGTTTATATAATTAATTTATTTTACTTACTTTTCCAGCTTTACTCTTTAGAGGAAAATAGTTCATTCTATACCTAATGTATTAAAATACTTTGGTTGTGCACTCTTGTATATTACATAGCAACATTTCGTATGGTGTGCATCAAAATGCATTTAAAATTCATCCAAATGCTACGTACAATATTGCAGAATATATTTGCCTGATCGTTATAACTAAGTGGATAGTACCTATGCAGTATTCGTTAAACACTTATTAAATATTTAATCAAATCATATTTGCTTTGTTATAAAATATTGATATTCGATAATTGTTACGATTTACCATTTCTTATTTAGTCGTACAAGAAAATATCGAATAAATATTTATTTTCTCTCGTAAAATCATCTTTATTGGACTCTCATGCGTGTACTTGCTAACTTTAGTAAGAAAAATATGTCATCTATTCTATTTCTCCTATTCGTGCACGGTTATTCAACCGTCCTTTATCATGGCTTTACGACGAAATTTGATGTTTCTCGATTCTCACGGTGGAAATTAATCATCGAGTTCAATCATCAATTATTGATCGAAGTACGCGCGTTAGTTCTTCGAGGACTAGAAAAAAACCCATTCTATCTCGTATCTCCTACCGTCTTTCTACTTTCTTTCTCTTACGGTGTTCGTTAAATCGGACGTTACGACCTTAAGCAGTGACTGGACGATCGCGTGACTATACATCGGTGCATGAAACTTTGCAGTTTTACCAGCCATTCTCGTGCCGCGACACAACCTAGCCGGGGACGAGAACGTCCTCTACAACACCTCCCTCGAAGAGTTGAGCGCTAGCGTGCCGGAAAATACGAGTTTCCACGCTACATTAAACCATCAGCATCACAACCAACAGAATATACCGCAATCGCCGCAGCAACAGCAACAACAACAACCACCAAATAATCCATACCAAGGAATGCAGGTACTCCCTTTGTCGAAAATCTCATCGCGTTGTATCAATAATTACAAATAACTTTACGCGAGTCCTTACCTAATTTTCTCACCTTAGCTCGTATCAAAACGCTGATTGTTTTTGATCATTCGTATCAATCTTTCATTTTAATGTCTTTCTATCGTTTTTCCGTCGCGTTACCTTCAACATGATCACGGCGTTTTTATACTCTAATAGTTGCAACAAATGCGAGCGTACGAGAGCAAAACCCGATAGGAATATGAACCCTGAAATAAAATTCATTATGCAACACCATATCTGCCGAATATCTTGATCAGGAATTATTGATGCAAAGAAAAGTATATCCGTCTCCGCATCTGAAATGATTTAAATGGATAAATCAGTTACTACGATACCGTTAATGGAATAGCGATGATAATTGTTTCTATCGTTTGTTACGTAATAACGAATCTTGTGAATGACATATATCCGCGATCACAAGTTTCGAAAGCGGTTACTTGACTCTAATTATGAAATAAGGATAATGAATAGCCTTCATGGTAACAGAAACTGTACCATGAAGGTAATTTCTCTGTGGTAAATTATATATATACAAACATAATTAATTATAGAAATATTATATTATTATTACGTATATTATATTAATATAATATGGAAAGAAAAATTTTTATCGTAAATAGTACAATGTTTACTATTTAAGAAATCTCATTTTGCATGTGAAACTGAGCGGATGAAAAAGGTGACGTTTTAAAAATAAAAATGTTAAATAATTGTTGGGAATAGCTATCGACTACCGAGTTTTTTAAAAAATTTACTGGTGGTTGAGTTAAATACAGATTTTATTGACAGTTACCGAATCTACGGTTCCGACAATGGATAGTAAACTTCAAAGAGTAAATGGCGATAACAATAAATTGCTCTCTCCCCTTCTCCCTCGCTCTGCTTTTCATCCCACTTCCTCTCTAACTCTTCCTTTACCATGTGCTGTCAGTAACATATTTCGCTTGTATAAATGCTCTTGGTATATTGATTTTTATAAGAACTTCTCTTAACAGAAAAACGTAAATATAACATAAAACTTCTTCTACGAGACAGCATAGGTATTGAAGCTTGTTATTTTAGCGTGGACCAAGTTTAATATTCTTGTTTTTTATTTTTTATTATCAATACTACAAATTATTTAATTAATTTAAATTTATTTCTCGTTTCTGTCATCTTTGTGATTTCTGAAAAAAGTTATGAAGTAGTTTTGCCATTAAAATGAATATATTAGTTAGAAGCGATCGTAATTATTAAGATGTGCAAATCTGAAAGATTTTCCCGTGTCATATAATTCGGAATACGGCAAGCGCAACTCTAAATTAGTAATGAAGCGATGCCAAGCGATGAAGCGGTATCGGTCGTTTTATACATAAATAAATTCGAGCGTAATTTGTGTAGTGCATTATTCAATGGAAGACCAAGCAAAATTTGCCATTATTAATTCGTTCGTATTTTTGCAGAGTATGCAGGCAACGAGTCCTGCGAGCGTCGGTAGCTTAGGTAGTGTTCAAGGATCGCCTCATTCTGCGCCAGGATCAATGGATCCACAGGCTGATACACCACCACCAGGTTATATAAGCGAGGATGGCGATAATATGGATAACAATGATAACATGTCATTGTCACGTTTGTCTCCCAGTCCTGTCGACGCACAGCCTGTTATGTACTGTGAACCCGCCTTTTGGTAAGTTAAACTGATATAACAGATTAGTACTAGGTTACTCATACTACTATTTATCCCAATTGTAAATTATTTATTATTTCTTTAGTTCATGGTTTTTTTACTCTTTATTCGCTTAATTTTTCGAAAGAACTTTCGAAATTAATTAAGGCTGCCAATCTGCGATTTCTATTAATAGTTTCTTCTTTTACAAAAATTTCTTTAGTGAAATTGTCTTTTACAGTTTTTACAAGATGTTAATTAATTAATTTTAATAATGTTTCATTTTGATGTTGAGTTATGTATAAATTTCTCATGGACTTGAAAATGAAACTTCTGCTCGCGTTGTAACTTAATCTATTAAAATAATGATAATATGATATGATATGTGCATTAAACATTGGAAGAATGAATTAATTTGAATCGTAAATGTAGGCGATTTCGAAAACAATTATTATACAGTAAACAATATTTCAGGGGCGAGGAATTTCTAATTTATTAGATCACGTACATTTCAAATTTCAATAACGGTATTATTCACTGTAATTGTTTATTAATAATATTTTAAATGTTTACTTTTTTTTGAATATTTTGTTTGTTACTATCAATTAAATATACTTGCTATATTAAGAATTACGTTTTCGTTAGCAGACGAATGAATTTTTTAACCAGTAATTTATTCTACGATTATAACAAAATGGACTTTTTTTCTTTGTTATTTAGGTGTTCTATAAGTTATTACGAGTTAAATACAAGAGTTGGTGAAACGTTTCATGCATCGCAACCAAGCATAACAGTGGATGGTTTCACGGATCCTAGTAATTCTGAAAGATTTTGTCTTGGTCTTTTGTCGAACGTTAATCGCAACACAGTGGTCGAACAAACTAGACGACATATCGGGAAAGGCGTTAGACTTTATTATATCGGCGGTGAAGTCTTTGCAGAGTGTTTGTCGGATTCGAGCATTTTCGTGCAAAGTCCAAACTGTAATCAACGTTATGGTTGGCATCCAGCTACAGTATGCAAAATACCTCCTGGTAAGTCCGTTCGTCAAATATTTTATGATACTTTTTATATATTTTCGATTGTAATTTAAAATAACATTTTAACATAACTTCGTCAAAATTCGTTGTTCAATAATTTGATGTTTTCGTCATTCAAGTTCAACTTAAGTTAAAAAATATAAACTCTTGTAAATGAAATTTGCAAATATTTACCTTGAAATTATAAAATAATCTCAATTCTGTTATCACTTATAAATAAATAAATTCCTTGGATTTCATTACAAAATTCAATATATTATAATAATATAATAATAATAAATAATTAAATGTAAATCAATTAATCAAGTAAAATTAAATAGTTGTAGTTAGATAAAGTAGTCAAAATTAAATAAGTAGTTAAATGTAAAAAATAGCTTTGACTAATTCTGTAATTCAATTACTATTTATTATGTTACAGGTTGTAATTTGAAGATCTTTAACAATCAGGAATTTGCTGCTCTTCTTTCACAATCAGTTTCACAAGGTTTTGAAGCTGTTTATCAACTTACACGGATGTGTACGATCAGGATGAGTTTTGTGAAGGGATGGGGCGCAGAATATCGACGACAAACCGTCACTTCGACTCCCTGCTGGATTGAATTGCATTTAAATGGACCATTACAATGGCTTGATAGAGTGCTTACACAAATGGGCTCACCTCGTCTACCTTGCTCCTCGATGTCCTAAGTACTCTTTTACTTTTTTTTATAAGTTACTTATGAAGAAAAGAGACAACAATTTGTGTGACACCAGCATCATTATTGCCAATTGGCCTTTTTTGTACCACGTATGTGTGGTTTTGCATCATTTAAAACTTCTCTATATGAACAACAGTGATACGTAGAAATAAAGAAATTTTTTTGTGAACCGTGTACCATGTTCTGTAATTATAAATTGTTATACGAAAATAACGAATTCGGTAAATAGTATCGGTTTTACTATTTGCCACTTGATATTGCGAGCAATGAAGACAACAATGCCAAGTTCTAGCTGGAAACTAGCGGTATATTGTTACTATATGCATCTAGTTATTTAATAAACAATATTGACGGAGTCAAAACAAGTGTGCAGAGTGTTAACAAATGTTTGGTCCTGGCTGTCATAGGCGCATTCTACATCTTTGGATCGGTGAAGTCTGTAAAAAAGTAGCTGCAAAGTTGTTCTTGACCTCGAATTTCAAGGTCAAACATTTTTTTTATTGCATTGTGTTCTATTATGGTTTTTTAAACACTTTTTATCCCCATGGTATGTAGAATACAATGCAATAAAAAAAAAAGTTAAAAAAAAGTCCTTAAAATTCAAGGTCGAGAACAACTTTGTGACTACTTTTCTATAGAATACATCTATGACAGCCAGGACCAAACAGGACACCCTGTACAGAATAATTGAAATGTATTAAAATTTATTACGTTGCGTATAGTAATGATATTCCTGGCTAATCAGATATTGTATTTAAAAATATGAAAAAGAATAAATGAAATGATAGTGGGAGGAAAGTTAGTATAAACCAGGATGAATTAATCTAATTTTAATTCCTCAAGGTGAGGACGAATAATATTTATAATATATATATTAGGTTGAAAAAATTCTGTTTCTCTTTTATTAACGAAGTAAAAATATTATATTTATTTAAACATTTTTTAAATTTATAATAGACTTATGAAATTCTCATTATCGTTTTTTCACTCCATAAATATTATTCTTTGAGTAATTTTGAGCTTCATCATCATTGAATTTTACATATACATCTCAATATGACAAAGGGGAATGAAATTTTACATATAATATATACGTATATGTATATACGTAGCGCATTAAAAGAGAATGTTAAGTCTTTTACATATTTTTATGGTTTATCAAATCAACACATTATAGTCAACAGTATACGTCAGGTCTTTGCGATAATACATAATGTTATGTATCTTTTATCGGAAAGGAGTTCTCCTGTATATTCTATGTACACACACATACATATATCTAAATATGTACATGCAACAAGTGTACATGTCGCGATAGTAAGATTTTTAAAGTTCTGGTCTATTTGATATTTTTATTATAATGTTTAAAGTATCGTGAAAATATATAGACTTACCTGTAATTGTACATCAAATTTCAAATATGCAAACTTTCTTGACATGCGTATTTTGCACGTATCAAATTATTTATGCCCGTTCTAAATTGTTTTGAATAGACCAGAAGTTGAAATATTTTAAGGTTACATATAATACCAATTATATGTAATGTAGAAAATAACTTCTTAAATGAGGTTATTACTTATCACAGAAAAAATGTGGGTAAAGATACAAAAAATAAAACTGATTCCACCGGGAGTATCATAAAAATAAATACGAGGAAAAGAAAGAGAATATCATTACTACGTATAATGGTGTCTTATTCTAACTAATTATTCTTGTTAAGAATAAGGGCTATATTTCTTGCTGCCGAAGTTTTATGTGCACGCGATTTATTATGGATATGTCTCATTATAATATATAAAATTTGTTAGAATATTGGAAGATCAATAAGAAAGAGTCTATATTAAATACATAATTATTTGTAGATTGTTTAAAAAATCATGTCGATGCATATTTTAAATTAAAAATTATTCGATATATTATTTTATACATGAAATAGAATACCACATATTAATGAAAAATTGTGGACAAAAATAATTTTATTTGCGCATTTGATAAGCGCATGAATATAAAAAAAATATGAGTCATAAAACTTTTGTATCAGTATGTAAATTTAGTGAATTAACTGTATTGTTTTGTACAGAGAGTATCTCAGGAGAAACGGATATAATTTTTAGAGCGTAGTCTTTGATCTAAAGTGGGAAAAAGTTTATATAAAAGGGTACTATTCTTAAAATTTAAAAAAACTACAACGTAAAATAAATCTTCTATGTACACTTGATTACAATTAGTTTTCTTTACTATGATTAATATAGTTGAGTATCACTTCTGTTATCATTTTTACTTTAATTCAAATAATAATAGCAATTTAAAAACAATGTCACAGTTTTATCGTAATGGAAATGAGAAACCATATATAAGTGAGAATTAGAGACAACCGCGTTAATTGTAAGAACTTAAATGTTCGTTAATATATAAATGGTTTCCTATGTTTATTTATTTGTAAATAATAGATGAAATAGATACGAAGCTGTGAAAATGTTGAAAAGATGTAACAGGGCTTAGTGACACTTTCCAACAAATTGCAACAAAATTGCATAATTATGTTAATTGAAACTCATTTAATTAATAATATTAATCAATATTAATGATAATAAATAAAAACTTAAGTGGATAGGAATGCTTTTCGCAATTTATGTACCACGATTAGTTTACTATGTTTTTTTCTTAATTTTAGATCAAAGAATGTACTCATAAAGTTATGCTTTCTTCTTCTGGGACATCTTGTCTAGAAATAAAATTATTTTTAGTTTTAACGAATATTTGCGACATTTTTTAATTCTATTGTTGTTGCAGTATAGCTGTATTTGATGAGTAGCCCTATAGTAAAGTTTAAAATGGATTATTTTATAAGAATTATAAAAATAAGTGTAAATGAGTGTAAATGAATGGGTAAAAATGATGTTAACCTAAAATATAGCATATATATTTCGGTATATTTATAATACAACACAAGTAAAATGTATCATTAGATACAGTTTGAACAAAGGAAGAAGAACAAAGATTAGGAACGGAATAAAAAAAAATCTCAAATATATTAAACAATTTTTATCTTTATTTTAAAAAAGTAAACAGAGCAAATTAATTAAATTTTTATTGCAATTTCAACGTACTTGAACTAAAAGAAACTTTTGAGTAATAAAAATAATTTAGAAATTATATAAATAATATATTACGGAATTAAGAAGCGTATATTATTATTTTTATATATACTACATATAGTTAGTGCACATAGTGCCTGCTTTCAGTTTTTATTGCAAATTGGTAAAGAGGAAGTACCATTTGTATAGAGATCAATGCTATAATAAGGGTCCAATCGCACGTGTAGTGTATTAACCTCGCGTTTTTATTAAAATTAAAAATTTTATTTATAGTTTACTTAAAATTGATCATTACGGGAAAAATCTCAAGCAAAATGAAAGTTATAGAAAAGTTATGAATTAATAAATTTTTATAGTTCTTTTTGTTGTTTAGTTTAATTTGACATCATCATTGAGTATACAGTCAACGGAATTCAAATCTTTATACGAATAACGACTTATTCGAATCCATATAGAATGAGTATAGTGAGAGATAAACACGAAGAAATATTTTGCTATCTTACTAGAATTTTTATCGATGTAAAGTAATTTTCTTACATATGCGCACACATTATATATTAGAGATGTCAACTAATATTTAAGGTCATTATTTTCCGATCTGAAACAATAAACATGTTCTTTTCATAAATTGCAATATCAGAAACTGCGATTCTATGGACTGAAGGTACAAGGATCTCAAGTATTCAATTTGATCTATTATCTAATTCTTACTCATATTACATTCTTCACGTTTCAATTATGTAATAACATATAAATTAGATATTAAATTACGTAAAATTGCTATAATTTTTCGTGATAGTAGTTTATGATTATTATTGACAACCAATAATTATTATAGTATTAATAATGTTAAAATCAAGCAAATAAATAGCAGAGGAATATTATAATCTGAATTTAAACAGTTTGCCTCTTGAGTTCGTCATACTTTGCTGTCTTCGTTATTAGCATTCGTTACTAATCGATATCGTGTAGGATCTCGATCGTTTGGTTTTGTATAAATTACATCATATTATTTGTTGTATCTTTCAACCATATCGATGATCCTAATTAATATTACATAAGGATGCGTGAAATAATTGGTTGATTATCATTCAGGATGAAAGTTGAAAAGACGATGTTAAAATAATTATGTTATCTATCGCTAATCGCGAGACTTTAGAGTATGTGAAATAAGAAGAGAATTCATAACTAGTACGACAGTGTGGTAAAGAAAATGCGAAGAAAAATGAAAAGAAAGGTAGAAAATGTAAAAGTAAATGAGGTGAAGAATATTAATAACATTGTATCAACTTTTGTAGTTTATTTTTGTAGAGTAGCTGCGTATGCGACTTGCACGAGATACACGTTATTAAAAGGCAATGAAGCAGTGAAAATTCTGTATGTCGTTTTTAACTATATTCTAAAACGTAGTCATCATATTCAAAATTGTAAATCATTTTGCAGAATAATAGATTCATCTCGTGAAAGTCTAAGGCAAAGTCTTCGGGCAGTTCGAATCGATGACATATATTGCGATGAATACGATTTTCTGTACTGATATATCACCTTCTTTGAATTGAATTCTCGTCAGCTCTCAATTCTTTTGTGCGAAGATAGTAAACATAATGGAATTGATGGAAATGCGCATTGTCAAACTATTAACAGCCACTTACCTCCCTGCAGACTGCCATTAGAATATCGATACCTATAACGTAATACAAATAGGGGAACGGATGAGGTTACATCTTTTTCTTCGTAATTCTTATATCCAACTATTTAGCATTTTTTCTTCTAAGTATAATATCTGTGATAGCTGCCTGTAGTTTCAGAAAGCACCAGGTATGCCGGTTTTCTTTTATTAAACTGATTTATATTGGTATGTTTACGTATTATATTTGTAAAGTATATCGTAGAAATGATTATTTGCCAAAGGTTTAAGTAGCTTTTGCCAAAGTTTTGTTTAAGTTGAACGTTCTTTTCAACGAATGTATAAGCCCATACAACTGGTAACCCAGTGAAACTAGAAACGTGAATCTGCCACATATATTGTGCTATTCATAGTCTCTCGCTTTTAAAAGTTTGTGATTACTAATCACGCGTTAATTAATAAATAACTATTATTATATTAATATGCGTATACGGTTCTCACTCTTCGTATCGAACGGCCCGTCGATAAAGCTGTTTTCTTTTATTCTATAACGTAGACTCCGTGTATGTAAGTTATCTTCTTGCAGAAAAATTAAACGTACAATCTTTTTATGGAGTTTGAATATAATTTATACTTTATGCGTTTATCGATATTCCTTTTCAATATTTTTTGCATGATTAGAATAACAGAAATAATAGAAAGAGTGAAAGTTGCAACAACGGAAATGTCAAAAAATATAACGTGACGATATGTCAAGGAATATCGAATGTGAGACTGTATAATAATTATAAATAAATGTACACTTTAAGTCCCAAGATAAATAGTCTTGTAAAATTTTCTAATCCTAAATTCGTTCTACTGTTTAAAAACAATATATCTGATGGAAGTAAATTTTAAACAAAAATTGTTAACAACTTGATATTCGAAATATTTTACACGAGAATCATTAATATAAAAAAAATATCGAGTGTAAAACTTCATTCTATTTTGAAGAACATTTAAAAAAAAAGAACTACAAAAAGACTAATAGGATGTAGGGACTAACAAAAAAATGGAAATGAAATATTTTTTTAACATTCACATGTAACTGTATCATTAAGACATTGTATAACTTATGATAAAGCAATAACTTATGTGAGTACAATATGTTGCTTTTGTCAAAAATTGTGATGGCTATTTCTTCTCGATGAATAAGATTATAATCTTATAATATTAATAATTAATGATACGAATAATCGTTATGGAAAAGTCAACACATGTATATATATACATTCACATACAGCAGGATGCGCATATAATATATACAATTACTAATATGTTCGAGCGTATTACAATTACTAAAGTTTTAATTGCAAATCGTTTTACGTTTACATAATGTTGATTCGGCACATAATGTTGTAAAATGAACCAGACTGTCTAGTTTAACAAATGGATTTGATTATCGAAAATGAAATTGTCATTAAACTATTATTTGAAGTATAAATTATTCCTTAACTTGGAAACGTATAATATAGATACTGTTTCTACTCGTAAAAAGGTAATGTTTTTAATCCAAATTTGTTTATTTTAAATTGTAACCATCTAATTATATTTTATTATTTCTTAATATAATCATACATTAATTATTGCTACTATAGGTGCGTAGAAAAGCAATTCTTGATGAAATCATGCCAAACATTCATATAATAATATTGAGAAATTAATTAAAAGTTACAGCATCCTATACCAAGTACTATATTCAATATAATTAAAATATGAAATTTTGTATTCACGAATCATAATTGTTTGTAATTTTATTTGTGACAATTTCTTTAAAGTGGCTGGTGATTTTTTTACATATTCTTCTGCTTTAACTTCTTGTAAATTTTACAGTCTTATTATGAATCTTTCTTTTTGATAAATCCAATATTTTAATGAATAAGATGCATTGATTTGTTGTTGATTCTAATGATGTCTTCGTTGACGATGTTGGTGTGCGGACGACGAAAACATTTGTTTAAGTGAAAACATGCTTAGAGACAAGCCGACAGTAGCGAGGAAAAATGCAGATGTCATAGTACGATCAGTTGAATTTCTACGCACAAGAGGTGAACTGGCTATAGCCTGTAAATACGTGCGTATTAAAAATAAATTTAATGATTTTACATGTATATGTTGTTACAAGTTTTGTTTAGCTTGATGTCTTAACCCTTATCACTTTAAATGTATACCCTCGCTGATGTCAAGCATACAATAATTAAATATATCGATATTATAATTAAAATTACATTTTTTATGTTGTTGTATTTACAGAATGATATTTACATTTTGCAAGTAACCATATGTCTACTACAAGTTAGAGTTATCGATCGACAATTGTGTTAAACAGTTGAAGTAATAAGGATTAATACACCTAAGTGCAAATTTATCATGGTAAAAATAACAAAAAACGAATAAATTTACTTAAATTTTACAAATGTTACATTAGCTGATACTAAAAGAGTAATAAGAATGACAAATGAATCGGTAAAGTGGAAATTGAATTAACGTTTTAATTTAAAAAAAAGAATAAAGTATTTGACATTAATTAACAATATTTGAATGTAACGTACCTGACTCAATGATAGCTTGAGACCATAGAAGGTGGCATGACTTAGATGCATTTTTATATTTTAGCTTTGATTTTTCAGTCTGAAAAGAAATTACAAATATGCTTTATAAAACTTTATATATTAAAGGTAGAAAAAATAAATATTTTTTAAAAATGTTGTTAACCCTTTCAACGCGAAAAGAGTATATATACACCCTTCAGAATTTATTGATATTTACGAAAGGCGTATATATACGCTCGCTAAATCTTTTTTGCTTTAAGACATCTACAGTTTTATTAAACCGATCTAACATAAAATTTATCGTTTCACACGTCATAACGACTGGAAATAGCTGGTAGACAGTCGGTGATGTTAAAAATGAATTGAATTTTCTCAATAACATTATGACATCGTATACATCGATGGTTTCATGCGAGAATGTGCCACAGTAAAAGGGTTAAAGAGCATTTCGCACTCGTCTTACAAAATATTATCATTTGAATTAAACTTATACAAATTGGATTCTTTGTTGAAGATGTTAATCTTTATGTCGGTCCTTTCGGACCGGCATTAAACTATTCGTTTACATTACGCTGAAGGACCGGCTTACAACAAATGAAGTTTAGAACTAGTTTAGACGAACTGATGTGGCATTTAACTAAAAGAAACTATGACTACTATTATTCTTATTCATTCTAAGTAATTCAAATTACTAACAGTAATTTATTATACATAGATTATTATATATGTGCATATATTATACATTTAACTTATTTATTTAATAATTTATAATATATTACCACAGTAGTAACGAATGGAGAAATATTTTTTATGGTGAAATTCAAGAAGGTGATCAAAAGAGATGTATCAAAACATTCATAACACTTTTTCTATTTACATAACTATAAATGTTTTAATTCATATATTTTCTTTACCAATATTTTTGGTAAATTGCAAAGTTTTATTCTGATGCTATTTGTGTAAAGATGTCTGGATTCAATTCACTTTGAAATGATATACACTATGCTTGGTGGTTATATATATTATCAAATAGATTCATAAAAATCAAAAATGATAAAAATATATCTTACCTTCCTTAATTATCTTATTATTCCTTTATTGACTGTAAATTTGCTTTAACCCCTTAACCTACAACTACGGGCATAGCCCGTAGTACGATGGTCGTGCCAAATGTAAATATTTTCGTTTTTATAAACGTTATAAACGTTTTCGGCTCAAAATTCTCGAACGTAAA
>JAITYT010000052.1:187897-203512 GCA_025433975.1 Liostenogaster flavolineata
GATTCTTAGGCAGATATTTTTAACAAATTTAGCATCTGCCATTATTACATTTGCCAAATTTGCAAATATTTATGAATAATTATAATATGCTTCATAAGAATATACAGCATACATTTTAAAAATCAAAATGTTACTTGCTATGACATATCTACCTTCGTAATGTCTTTTTTCATGTAATAATGATTATAAGCAGAAGAAAACCTTTGCATATTAATTCATAGTCGTACATATTTCGTAATGCTGTAATTGTATTTTTTTCCATAATATATTTCTCCACAAAATGAAATGAGATATATTTCCAAACTTATAATATATATTTTAAAGTTACATTTATATATAGAGAGAGCTATGAAGTTATATAACACTGTACAAAAATTATTCTAAGTAATTATTTTTCTTAGTTTAATATTTATCGTGATGTAAATACTGTAAGGCGTTTAAATTAATTCCAAATGTATTTTCCATTTTTAGTAATTATATAGTAAACCATGAAAACACGTTAGGGATTTACAATGTAGTATAAATAGTGTCTCATTTCGATATTCCTTTCAATCTTTAACTATGTGGTCCAGCGATCGATCTCGCCTTAGTCAGAGTAAATGAATTTTTTATCGAACGTAACGTTCAACTGCGCAAAGTTTAAAAAAGGTAACTCACAAGAAATTTTTAAGTAAAACAGTATATCGAATAAATATGTACATTCCTAAAATAAATATATCGGTTATAGAATGCGTATTTACGTTAGATAATTAACTTATTTTGAAGTAACATTATTATGTTCTTTTTTCATTAGTTAATTTATCTCTAATTATAAATTTGTTATTACATAAATCAATGAAACGAACATTTGTATGCAAAAACGTTACTTTATACATCGCAAGAAGTATAGATGACACAAATAAAACAAAGCAAAGGTTATTATTATAATATGTAAATCCTTAATTTATATTAATAGCGAAGTTCTAGTAAATTTTGTCATTAAAATATAATAAATTATTATAAATTATTTATAATAAATTCTGCAAAGTTTTTTTGTGTATTTTGAACAAAATATTGTGTATTAGAAAATCGAATAGTGTTTCAAACATCTAGAGAGTCGTGATAAATCGACATGGCTCAAGAAACTTGAACTTGTACAGCCAGGATTGGCAATTTTGTTATCGGTAAGAATACCCATCTTGTTTTATCTCGCGTACTGAGCTGCAAGATGCAAGTTCCTCTTTTTTTCATTTGCACCTTATATCGATTGATTTCCCTCTTATCGACCATAGACCATTTAATCTAAACATAATCAGCCAGGTTTCTAAGACTGTTCACTATATCCGTATCAATCGCCAGAGCTTACACTATCGAATTCATGCTTTGTGGGAGTCGTAGTCCGGATTTTAAGCTAGCAGATGGCAATGTTATCCTATATCTTGGAAAACCTAGTCTATCGTCTTTTTTGCCACTATAAATCAGTCCGTCAGAGATCTGAACAAAGGGGGATGCTCGATGTTTGTGCCCCTGGTTGAATCCGCGTTGAAGTTTTGATTTTACTTTCTCATGAGGGTTATGCTATGAGACTACATTTACCATTTGTACAGGATTTCTTAACCGAAGCAGGTCATTTAAAAATTTTGTTCGTTCTGTGACATTTAAGTAGACATAAAAAGTTACAATATTATCGTAAATCGAAGATATCTTTAGTATCCTTTAATTGTAGAGATTATTAAGATGTTCGTAAGTATTTCTTAGTTTGTCGAAGTTATTCCATTCTGATATTATTTATCGATGTATGTATATCGGTAGAGAATTCTTTATAATCTGTAATAAATAGAAATTTATTTTATTTCTTCGACAAAAATATAATTAATATATTAATATTTCCATTACTTCGTTGTTAAATTTGTACTCGATTACGTTATTCCGATTGTAGAACACAAAAATTAAAAATATGTACTATTTTTATTATTATAAATATAAATATTTAACAAATATGTTGGTATACGTTAGCAATGCAAAAGGTAAAGTAGAGCTGTTGATTTATGTAGTGACAATCTGCTTTTATAGAGGGCGTCTCGTTACCTGAATATATCTTCCAATATATTTCAAATACGATTCTGTACAAATATTGAACAAAAGACATATATTCACAATATATTACCTTAACATTTATATTTATAACAGTAATTTCTTCTGTTAGTAAACATTCTTTATTTATTTCTATTCTCTTTTGACGCGGAGGACAATGAAATTCTATATGCAATGCGTTATCACGCTGTCTCAACCCCTATATAAGGGTGAATCTTACAACGTGAAAGTTTAGATGTGGTTCAGCAAGCGAGTTGTCACGGACTCCTTTCATATTTTTAGTATAACTTATTAATTTCATTTAACTTAAGACTGGTACATTGTTAAAAGTATGTTGAACATAGAAGTAATGGAAAATATTATTTGCAAAATTAGTCTGTCATTGGGTGTAAGCGTTTCTATATTGACAGTGATTTTGTATATGTTGTGTTCAACCAGTGTCATCTCTGGTAAGATAAAAACTATATGATCGTAAAATATAAATTTCTCCGTATATCTATTTTTCTAGCGCCTATCTCAATAAATTTTCTTAAAACACAAGATTCCTAAAACTGTCTTGCGTCTATTTGATTTCTTCAAAAATATTTTCGACGAATATAATTTCTAATTAGTGTAAACTAAAATTAAATAAGTAAATATAGAAACTAAACGATGAAAAGTATAACAATCAAACTGCATTTGCGTATCTTTCATTATTCTAACAGGAGTTGGTACGTTGATACGAATAAATGTATTTTCTGAAAATATTTTGTATAAATAGTAATAACTTTTTAAAACTATAAAAGTATAATTTTATATAAATTTAATTAAATGTCATAGATCTTTTGTTATGGAACATGTGTTTGAATCACTGTAAGATACTTAATTATAAATGTAAGTCATCTAAATTTGATTAATTATGACTAAAATGTTTAATTTTATACGCTTAATTTTTTAATTTTTGATGGCGACGTGTATTTATCGTAATGTGAACATTGTAATATATTTAAATTAATTTTTAATTTATTTTTCATTTTTTCAATTATATAGTGTATCATGAAAATACGCTGAAGGTTTACAATGTAGGAGTGCTCATGGCGTCTCATCTAGATAGTCCTTTCGATCTTGAACGATGCGGTCCAGCGGTCGATCTTGCTTTGGCCGAAGTAAATGAATTTCTGATAGAACATAATGTTCAACTGCGCAAAGTTCAAGGAAGGTAGGAATTTCTGTGAATTTTGAAATAACGCTTTAGAAACTCTCACAAGCTACTTTAAAATGGAGCAGTATGTTTTAGTAAAGACTAATTCTTTGAAAGTTTATGATTATGCTGAAAAAATAGAATTCCGACATAATATGAATACATGCACTTGTATGAATTTTCGTTCTACGAGGTATTTATTGGAAGATCACATTACCATACGTTGTACACATTATATAAGTACAAATTGTAATGATATACATTCTTAAAATAAGTATATACATCGATCGTAGGACAAGTATTTACGTTACACTTTTTGAAGTCGCATCGTTAAGTTTTATCCCCACTGGTTGATACATCTCTAATCGTAAATTTGCACACCTTCCACGTCATTACATTAATTCAATTGAACGAACATTTGCATGCAAAAAACGTTTGCTCCATAGATCGCAAAGAATACGGACGGCACAAATGAAACAGGGCAAAGGTTGTTACTCCATAAATCCTTAATTTATTTGCGTTATAATTTTCGAATACAGTTTTTCACTAAAATACACGCACGAGTATTACGTTAAATTTTTTGAAATTCTTGTGCATTTAAAAAATAAAATCGAATAAATGTTTTCGTGAACGAAACCACAAGTGAAGACCATTAAGGATAATAACTTCTTGTCAATTAATCGGTGCCCAATCACGGAACATTGTTCAAACGTCAGGATAATCAATCCTATCGTTATCGTTAGCACAAATTACTACTTACAGTCGTGTATTACCGGGTTTCCCTCTTCGTTTCATTCACCATGATTATTGATTAATCGTTACTAATTGTAACTACTTCCACGTTTCGTCTTTTTTTCAACGATACATAAAAACCAATTCCGAAGTAATATACGTGCTGTCATTCGATCGACGTTATTCCTGTCCTTCAGTAAATTCGATACACGATCCATCAAACCGTTTGTTCGTCTACTCCCCTAGCAAATAATATTCGCGTTGCTATTATCTTGACCTCTTTAGGAACCTTCCAGAAACCAAATGCCGTTTATATTAATATATGATTAAAGATGGAATTGAATTTATTCGTTCAATCAATTAAATTGGAAAAACGAGTCACGTACGTAATATTTTGCCAGCATTCGGTTAAAAATGTTCAATTACAACCAAAAATTGAATATCGATTTTAAGATTACTTTCCTTTGGCATTTTTACGTTGATAAAATTCGTTTAAGTATCTCGTATTGAGATACGAGTATTGAATTTGAGTATATCTAATAGGTCAAGACAAATGGGGAAGAGAATTATTATTCAGTTATAAGATTTCGTGTTGTCAATAGCAAATTCTTCCTCGCTTACGATTAATCGATTGATTTAAAAACATTCTTCAGTTATCCTTCCTGTAGCGGAGCCAGAGCTCCAGGATTAGCAGCCGACATGCATTTTCGAGACAACGTTATTACTTTTATCGGTCCAGCCTGTGCTTTTGCCTTAGAGCCTGTTGCAAGGCTCGCCGCGTACTGGAACACCCCCATCATTACGGGCATGGGCGATCAAGTATGCTTCTTCGCGTATTTTATACACATTTTGTTCAGCGAATTGCTATTAAAAAGCTTTTGTTACGAAACAAGCCGCCCTCGGAAGGTGAATTGTCCGTAACGTCTGGTATTCTTGGAAGAATTCATAAATGGAAAAATGAAACATCGGTGAGAATTTATGAATTTTCTTTCTGCTACACATACATCACAATCACTGCGTGTCTTTATTTATGTAAGAAATATATCGATTAATATTGGCTTCGTGTTATATTTTATTGGAATATATTTTCATATTTCATCAAGAAATTAATATATTTGTATGATTGAAAATAACTATTATCCTATTTGTAAGTAGCAATCGTATTCGTGTAATAATTAAATGAGATTATTATTGTTTTTAATAATATTCTTATTCGTTGTATCTTGTATAAGTAATTATTTACTATGTTATTTTTACTTTTTTTATTCATATCGAAACACTATATTGCATTTTCAAAAACCCTAATCAACAGGTTTTTGTAACAAAACATGAGAGAACTATCTATCGATGTTACGTAACTACTTTATGTGTTTTAAGGGAATCTTCAAAGATAAAAGCAAGTATCCTACATTGACAAGAATGTCGTTCTGCCAATGTAGACTTCGACTCGTATTTTCTAGCATTTTTAAGGAATTCGGATGGTCGCACGTAGCTTTAATATTAGATAAATCAGACTTATTCTCATTGACGGTTGGTAAAAATTTGGAATACGGTTTGCGTAAAGAAGGTTTATTGAAGTTCGTCAGAGAACTAGATGGGAATTTGGAAAACGAGTCTTATCATCTTTACTTACGGGATGCAAGTATGTATGCGAGAGGTAAATATATTTGCTTAATTTAAAATGATTTGCTTTTATTATCGAATGAATATTACGAAATCCTTCTTCTCTCATAGTGGTAATTCTTAGCGTTCGTGGTACTCTCGTGAGAAAATTCATGTTAGCAGCTCACAAGTTGGAAATGACAAGAGGAGATTGGACTTTCCTCGATGTTGAAATATTTCAGGTGAGAATATTTTGAGATATGTATTAAAAAATCCGTATATAGGTTCCGTTATTAATATTAATTGACACGTGCATTGCTAACGTATTGCCAATTGTTGAAGCATTTCCTTTTATTTTTGAATTCTTATTATTTATTTTATATAAATTTTTATCTTCATTCTTACACTGCAAATTTTGAAGCATTAGTTTCATATACGTTTCATGATGTAACAAAAATATAAATACGTTGTACAATATTTGTTAGGGCTCTTATTGGGGTGATCACGATTGGGAGGTCGGTGATGAAGATGACGCTATAGCCAGAAAATCTTACGAGGCGCTTCTAAGAGTATCGCTGCTTCAACCAACCAGTCCGAAATTTCAAGACTTTGCTGAAAAAGTTAGGCATAGAGCTCAAACAGACTATAATTATACATTTTCGGAAGGCGAAGAGGTAAGCGAATTCGATATCGTCAAATTTTTTTTTTACAATTACGTAAAAATAATATATCGTTCATGATGATACCTTATCCGAAGGTGAATTTTTTCATCGGAGCTTTTTACGATGGTGTTTACTTATTGGGAATTGCTTTGAACGAAACATTAAGTGAGGGTGGAGATATAAGGGATGGCATTTCGATAACAAGGAGAATGTGGGATCGAGACTTCATTGGCATTACTGGCCACGTCAGGATCGACGATAACGGAGACCGTGATGCCGACTATAGTATTTTGGATTTAGATCCAATTACTGGAAGGTCAGCTGATCAAAACTAACCACCTTATCGGATATTTTTTTTTTATTATTATTCACTATTTTATTAAATACTTGATAATAATTACAAACAGAATGTAAAGATAGCTCTTTTTAAAATTTTGCTCGCTCCAGTTGATCTTTTGACACATATTCTTGTAATAGATGTATCTAAGATTTAACGATATCATTTTATTTTTTGTAATTAAATGTTACAAGAATTAATAAATTAGCATGCAGTAATAAATCGATAGTAACATATACATATGGTATAATTACACCAACTACGTAATTTAAACTTTTAAATTCAAATTTAATCTTATAACTTACGTAATGATTTCTACTCGCTAGATTCGAGGTAGTTGCACATTACTTGGGATTAAATCGCGAATACAGTTCGGCACAGGGTAAAAAGATTCATTGGCCCGGTAGTAGAGAAGGACCACCACCAGATATTCCGAAGTGTGGATTTTTAGGCAATGATCCGACTTGTTCATCGAAAACGGAAACTTACACGTTTGTAGTTTACACGAGTGTCGCGCTTGTCATATTTCTAATAGCTGCGTTTGCTTCTGCGTGTGTCTTGTATAGGTAAGCAAATTATTTACGTTAAGTAAGTAAGTAAGTAATAAATAAATCTCATCTATTCTATTGTTGATCTACCGTCAACTTTATCAGATATCTTAGACTCTCCGCTGACTTAAACAACATGTCTTGGCGTATTAGACCGGAGGAATTGCTTCTCGAAGTTGGTAAACCCTTTTCATCGAAGATAAATTTACATCAAGCTATGTCTGAAGTAACTAAAACATTCTTAAACGAATATTTGTATCTCTTAGAAAAAATGTATCTTTAATTGATTTATGTACGAACAGAATTTCGGATTGGAGCAACGTATTCGACGCGGATCACAGATCAGTTGCGGATCTCTTCCACCAACAACGGTATTCACTACTGTTGGGATTTACAAAGGCGAAAGAGTAGCGATTAAGAAAATTACAAAAAAGAAAGTCGTTGACGTGACAAAAAAATTGCTTTGGGAGATCAAGCAAGTTAGAGACGTTACATCTGAAAATACCGTCAGGTGTTCATATTTTGTAACTTAAAATTAGATAACATCACTATACCATATTATATTTTCATCGTTACATATTGTTATTCTTTTAGATTCATCGGCGCGTGTCTATGTTCGCCGTCACCGACGGTTTTAATTTTAACGGAATATTGCCCTCGAGGATCATTGAAAGATGTACTTGAAAACGAGGCGATCAAGCTTGATTGGAATTTCCGAATGTCCTTGATTCACGATATCGTCAAGGTACAGCAGGTGCAGAAGCAATATTGTCCATTATTATAATATTTCAATATTTTATTTTTCCCGGTATTGTCGTTGTTATGATACAAATATTAATTTAAGATCGTAATATAGATGCATTACGTAATGTGTATTCGAATTTTCCATAGGGTATGGATTATATTCATACTAGTGAGGTATCAGCTCACGGTAAATTACGATCACGTAATTGTTTGATCGACAGTCGCTTTGTTTTAAAAATCTCAGATTTTGGCTTAAAAACCCTTACAATGCCTTCTGATTTAATTATGGATGAAAATTATTATGCTAGTAAGTATGTATATATATATTAAATAGTCATGGTCATTAAATAATCGTACTTTAATAATAATCTTGGATAAGTTTATATATTTTCAATATTAACAAACAAAAATTCGCATTACTCGTTTAAATGATTAAATTGTTTTACTTTTTAAAAATATTTTCAGAATTACTTTGGATAGCACCTGAACTTTTACCCTCAACAGTGACACCAGGTAGTATGGCAACTCAAAAAGGCGATGTCTACAGTTTTGCGATAATTTTAGAAGAAATTGTAATACGCGGTGGACCATACGATGTAGCTAGAACATATATGACTTCTCAAGAAGTACGTTGATTCTTATCAATGATTAAAAACCTTAATAATTCTGTATTGTTAGATTAAAGATTCGAATTTTTTTCAAGATTGTAAGTCGAGTTTTAGCCTCTGAGAATCCATCTTTTAGACCTGAAGTTACTTTAAGAGACTGCCCATCGGATATTTTATCATTAATGGAAAGATGCTGGAACGAAGTGCCTGAGGAACGTCCGACCTTTCATACAATTCGTGGGATAATACGAGGAATTATGAAGTATTGTCCTTTAATTTTTGGCGATTAAATATTATTATAATTAACAAATATAACCGATAAATATTAAAATCAAAAATTACAGAGGATACTGCGAGAATTTAATGGACGATTTACTCAGACGAATGGAACAATATGCCAATAATTTGGAAGTACTTGTTGAAGAAAAGACCGAGCAGTTAAGCTTAGAAAAACGTCGGAGTGAAGAATTACTTTATCAAGTACTACCGAGGTATGGCTAAATATTTTAATATCAAACTTTCTTTGTGTATAACTACATAGTATGATAATAAAATTGTTTTATTATCTATATAAAAATCTCTCAAGACAAGTTGCAGGGCAGCTAATGGCTGGGCAATTGGTACAGCCAGAGCAATTTGAATCCGTAACGATTTATTTTAGCGACATTGTGGGGTTCACAGCGTTATGTGCTCAAAGTACACCGATGGAAGTCGTAGATTTTTTAAACGATCTGTACAGTACTTTCGATCGAATTATTGAATTTTACGATGTCTATAAGGTAGTGTATATTTTTTAATTCGATATTTAAAATCTTCAATTAACATTTAAATAATAAACTAGTTATTTTTAGGTTGAAACTATAGGAGACGCATATATGGTGGTATCTGGTCTTCCAGAAAGAAATGGTAACGAACATGCCAGAGAAATTGGATTGATGGCTTTGGCAATTTTAGATGCAGTTCAATCATTTACTATTATGCACAAACAAAATACGCAATTAAGTGTACGAATAGGTATACACAGTGGTCCAGTTTGTGCTGGTGTAGTTGGTCAAAAAATGCCCCATTACTGTCTTTTTGGCGATACAGTAAATACTGCATCCAGAATGGAATCATCTGGTCTTCGTAAGTTATATTAAAAATTTTAGTTTACATTTATTTTAATCCAATAAATAACAAGATAACTTATTTCTATTTCTATTTGAGTTACTGATATCCAAGGAAAATAAATAAATTTTTATTTTGTTATATATGCATAACGTAAAAGCAATTCTTAGCAATAACTTATAATGGTTTTATTCGTTATATTTGAATAGTTATTGGGTTAATTAATAAGTATATATAAGAATTCTAATTCTTCATCACGATATTTAGCACTTTGTATACACGTGTCGGAAGCTACAAAAGACATACTGGAGAAGTTTGGTACGTTTGATCTTGAACTTAGAGGTGAAGTAGAATTAAAAGGAAAAGGTAGAGTAATTTCATATTGGTTAAGAGGATGTTCAGAACCGGATCCTAGACCACCTACTCCAAAATATCATAAATACAGTAGTAGTCCGCCTGAAAATAGTTTAAATCCACTTATCTTCCCACATAATATTAATGGATTAAAAACTAGTAATAATACTTTTATCAATTTATTGGAATTACAATAGTAGTTTGCAATATCAAATACTTTCAGAAAAATGTAAATCACTTCTCTTAATTAAGAGCATGTAATTAAATTATTTTAAACTATTTTGCTATGAAATAAATATTTACAAGTAAACATTATATATTATGCTTAATATTTGTCAGTAATTATGATACGTTATCAATTATTCGAATTAGAAATTGTTGGATTGTAAAAAATTATTATATATAAATATTTTGTCTGTCATTAGTAATATATACTGTGTAAAATTTATTTATACACGCACATAATATATACATTAACGTACACTTGACATATTTATTGATATCTCTAATAAAAATGAAATAGAAAACTTTCTTTGTTGGTATAACTTTTGGTAATATCGGAAGACTTAGTGTGATGCCGAATTTTTAAAAACTTGCAAACGAGTAAATATAAGTTATAAATGGAAAAAACAATTATAAAGAATAAACATAAAGGTACATATCTAAAGTACCTGAATTTCTTAACGAAGAAATTACTAAGATCTACGTGAAATACGTATTAATACTTATAAAAATGTTACAAATAGTAAAGATCAATTACGTTAAATATAAATACATGTTAAAAATCTTAATATAATTGTTCTAACAAATTATTAAAGATTATCCATGTGTCTCTTTAGGTATTTAAGACTATTTTTATAATTTTCTAAACTATTAAATTGTTAAGTTATATGTTTGTCTCGAATATTAAAATGGTAATATTAAAAAGGTATGTTAACCGTTACTATCAGATAAAGCCCAATCACAATATATTAAATCTACATGTACGTATTCTTTCGATTCGTATTTCGTATTTTTTCGATAGAAGATTGTAGACAATATGACAGAATTTGTAGAACGTTAAACTTTTAAAGCAATGAGTCAAATAAATATTTCATAAACCTTAAAATATTTGAAAGAGAGAGATGCTACGATATATTAATAATACGTTTTATTGATTTATAACGAGGCTCCAAAGCAACTCATACATTATAATAAATTTATTTGAATTTATTACAATAATATTATTACAATAGTATATCTATGTAGGATTTTACATCAATAATACCTACAGTATAGGTAGATGAATCTATACATGAATTTTGCTTGCCGATTTATGGATTAAATTGATAAAGAACTCATATTGTCATTTATTTGAGTCCTTTCTAGGTTTTCCTTGAAAATATATTTCTAATATTATGAATAAAATTTAAGACATCTGCTTAACAACATTCTACATAATTCTGCAATTCTATATCACTTTTTCTTTAACTTTAATATTATTGCAAATTAATAGTACATATAAAAAACTGAAGAAACTAAGAAAATAATTTCTCGTAATTTTTTCATATATCCAATTGTTTGTGGTAAACTATCTTATATTGCGTTTTATTTAATAACTTATTCTCTCTTAATGTATACTTTGACTACAACAATATCGTCTTTGTTATTATTATTATTATTATTATTATTATTATTATTATTATTATTGTAATTAATTATATAATTATCATCGTCATTATTATGATCATTATTTTTATAAATGATAACCTTTTGTGATTTATATTTTTGTAATAATATACATTTAAGAAATCGTATTTATATATCTTGTTGCAAAATTGCATTAACAGAGATTTTATTAATTTACTTAGATGCCAGGAACATTATTAACCTGTAATAAAAAAAGATATTTTCTTAATATTATTAGTATAAGTCATGATGCAATGGATTCTGACACAAAGGTGAGTAATGAGAAAATGATTGAGAATAAGTTTAGATTTATAAAATTTATACAATTTCTGTGTAATAAAAAAACCAAACAATTTATATAACAAAATATGTAATATAATAATTTCAAGATAAAGATAAAGAAGGTATAGGACATCATTTTCAATAAACCTATTACACAGAGATAAAAAGAAATAAATATACCGTATCGGAACAGAAGTTTTATTGATTTCTGAAAAAAGAATTTTTTATTGGTTTCTGTATATTCGATAAGACTATTTCAATTAACATACGTGATTTATTATCACTGCTCAGGGGGAATTTAAAATATGATTCGTTTATCAAATTGAATTTACTCATATGAAATCTTACAAAATATATTTAACAATGAGATCAATAACAGTACAACTTCTTATATCACATTATAATGTAAAGTGATTATTGTTTCATTCTTATAATTATAAAATACATAATATCTTAAATGTATAGTAATTTATTTTTGATAAAAGATAAAAATAAAAAATATTCTGATAATAAAAGCCATTTTTCTCAAAGTCTGCCTATTCTTGTGCATACAGGAAATAATAACTAATGTTAAAATGTATAAATAATTAATCAATGTTAGTCAATAATTAAATTTTTGTCTAAACCTGACGAGAATAAAATTATTTTATGTAATTATTATGTTCAATTAAATACTTATTCCTTTAATCAAATACTTGAAAAATTGATCTTATTAAAAAATAAAAATTTGATATTGACAATATACACTTTCGAAACACGACTTCTCTTTCATCAAATGTAAAGTAGCTCACCTTTGTCTCTGTAATTGTTTCAACGTCACATTTTGTAACATTTTACCTGAAACTAATCGCTTTTGCAGCAAGAAGTCTATTGCACTCTGCTGTGTCTGGTAATGGTATAGGTAAATATGGACTCTCATTATCTTGTTCAGTAAATTCAAATCTATGAATTCTTGGTTGTACTTTCATATCACCAAAAGGTCCCTTTAAGATCAAATAATGTAAAGGAAGTGGATACGTAGTTTTTGTTTTCAAAATTAGCTATAAAATAGATAAACATGTCATTTTCTGTTTCAAATATCGCAACAATTATAGTATTATCTATTGCCAACTGCATGTGACAACTACGCATTCTTACATACTTGATAAGTTATATTTCGTTCAGAACTTTGAGTAGGATCACGTTGGCTATTATTGATTCTTGCTTTTACTACCCATTGGTTGTTAAAAGCCGTAAAACGAGAAGTTTCATAAAACAGTTTATGAACAAACTCATCTGTACGATATGGTTTCATCTGTAAATCTATAAATAGTAAAATTGTTCAAATTACAAAATATTATAAATTTGCATTTAGTATATAAGAAATGAAAAATAAAATAGAAACATATCACTCTAGTTACTTGCAATATGTTAAAATTTAAAAAGTATACAGTTATGGAAATTTTTTTGTAAAATTCTAATATCCCTGTTGTTGGCAGCAAAAAAGAAATGAAACTAGATATTTCTGTTTCTTTTGGTATAAAGATTTTTATTTAAGCAAGAGTAAATGGGAAAGAAGTTTTTAGTTACAATGAATAACTAATACCGACCATTGAAGGTGATTTTCTCGTAGGACAAAAGATCAAAGACATTGTCATACAGCCTACGTTCCTCCAAAGTTCGATCATCAATATCACGTAATGCTTCCATAACATCTGCTCCTGTACGATGAGGGTGAGCACAATGAGCCTCATGTTCCGGACCTTCATGATTTGGTCCCCTCCAAGGGCAACCGATTCTACTATATTTGCAACTAGATATTCTACGAATAATAAGTAACAAGATATCTTTAAAGAGGCTCTAAACTCCTATTAATTTCAATAACAAATTTATATTTAATTATAACGGTATTCTACCACGATTATTTTACATGTCATATACAATATATATATATTGTATATAAATGTATATATAAACCTAAGTCACATTACAATTACCTTTCTTCACACATTGTGTCCTCATGGCGTTCCAAGGAATTTCGTGGAAATTCTTTAGCACAATATTGACATTCAGCCGGTAATTCCGACACAGCTTTCTCAACTGCAAGATTTCGAGATGCAGATGTCTTGCTGATTTCAATTCTGCAGTTAGGACACGTTGCCAATTCATCCCGCAGCCTGGCATCTGCGAGGACATGAGTGAAGCAACCAGCACACATCAAGTGTCCATTAGTACACTGTGAACATCATTGCAATAAGCATTAATATTCATATATTCACATATCATCCATATATATCATTCATATTGGAAACCTCACAAAACCAAGGCAGATCTGTAGTTCGAGGGTTGCATATAGCAGCGTGCAAAATATCTCTACTACTACCGTGTGTAGATCTTGAATCTATAATTTAATATACCAAATCCTGTTTTATCGAAACAACTCACACATCTTCTTTTATTTTGCACGTGCTTATTTATAATAACATTTTATTCAAATATAATTCGTAAACGTAGTAATAAAAATAAACCAAAGTAGAATAACAAAACTATTGCCATGTATATTACCATGATTTTGATGCTTTATAACCTGCAACACAAAATCATATGGGTACTATTAATAACTCATATATTCACAATTTCCTTACATATAATTGTCATAAGTATCACGAAAATAAATATTATCAATGTTGCCAGTAATGACAATAATAGGAATAGAAAAGGATAATGACACATGGGATAAGAGTAATGGGGTGTTATATGCGAAACAACTAACTAATAACCTTTAAAACATTTATTTTGTTTATACTTTTAACTATACATGATGTACAGATTTTCCAAGAATGCACTTTCTCTCTCTCACTCTCACGCTCTCACTGTTAATCATAGCTGACTGGTTTTCGTAGCTTTCGCATAAATCTATGAATAAATATCTAATAAATGGTATGTATCCTCTCCCTTGTTAATTACCTTTACATTAAACACAATACAGCATAAAGGGAAAATATATTACGTACTAAAAGCTACGTCGATCTAATAATGTAATTAGTTTACAATTTTCCTATGTCACTTAACCATCATCTTTTATAATTTTTGATAACATAAGGGGTATCGAATACCAATCCCAGTTTAAATCTGACACTACATAAGGAAGAAACGTTGCAGGGAATTATATAAAAGTTTACAAATAAATAAGTACAAGAATTAAATCTGTGAACGATTTTCTGTAATTATAATTATGCTGTATTTTAGCGTACACAACGGTGTAAAACTTATATAACTGAAAAATTTCAACATAGATATATCATTTTGTCATTATATTTATATTTCTTTTTTTTTTACAACAGTCCTGAAAAAGACATGCTGCAAAGCAGAATACATGTATGTAAATAATATTAAATGACATTTTTGAAGTACAAAATATACAACTTCTTTGCGGGAAAAGTAGCAGTACATATCAATCAAAGAGAAAAAGTATAATAAAACATAAATAGGTATTGTAGATGAATGTTCGATACCTTCAAATAATTCTTTTTATAAAAGGATTATCAATGTAGGAATCAACCGTAATATACACATGCATACGTATAACACTGTCATCGACATGTATCATTCTTTATGCTTTTGAAGCATATAATGTCAAAATATAATCTCTAAATATAACATTACTGTTTGCGTACGCATAAGTATGTTTATCCGAAACACTAATAGTCCTTTGCGGCTGAAAATTTAAAAAAAAAAA
>JAITYT010000052.1:203642-215757 GCA_025433975.1 Liostenogaster flavolineata
ATTACATATCGTTCATTATCGATTCTATACTTGCTTGTGCTCGTACAGTAAATACAAAATGAGAGACACGATCATTAGTACACGTTTTGTATTTAATTCAAGCGTAACTATCGACGCATCTACCTTGAACTTTTATATACTCGCGTTTGCAGTTTAATTACATTCGACTTGTATCGTTTGGCAAAAGGTATAGCTGTGTCGCTGTACATCCAATGGTCATTATTTTGTCATGCGTTCATCGATTAAACAATACATTACAGAACTCTTTCGTTAAGTAAAATATAAATTTACCTACCTGTAATACTTCTGTACCCTGTGTTTTTATCTTGAGAAGGGCAATGTACGCATTATTTATGCTATCATTTATCGCATCGACTTGGGGGAAAGGTATAATTAATTTTGTATCAAAAGTTATCGATACTATATAGTTTTTACATATTCTATGGAACATAAAGAAACATAAATTTTAAAAAGTATCGTCTCTCATAGTGCTGTATGCCAGTGAAAGGATATTGCATATAATTGTACAAAGACCGATTATTCTCTTTTCCTAGGGTGGTATCGCTCTGACTTTGCAGTCGTGCAAAAATTGAAATTGTAATCGTGAAAAGCGAAAGAGAACGGACAACTGGAAAGGGAGAGAGAGAACATTTCCTACAAGAGAACGTCTCACAAGAGACGCATACACGATCGACCAAGTCGTAACGATCAACGTATGCGTCTATGCATCGTAAATAAATCAAAATTCTCGATGGTACGTACGCGATAAACGTCTCGTTGACTGTATTTTTCGACGTGTTACGCGATCGTAACCACGGTTGCGATCGATTCTCCAATTAACAAGGGGGAACGCAAACGAAATGACGTCGAGTCGAGGTTCGTCGTGTCAACGAAAAAAAAAAGGGGGGGCAAAAAATTATACAAAGAGAAGACGATTCAAATCTATATTCGCCGTTGGTTCGCGAAATCGTCACGGGTAGTTGACCTAACACGTTGGCTTAGTTAGGTCCGGAGAAAGAAAAGAGAAAAAGGAGAAAGAGAGAAAGAGAGAGAGAGAAAAAATATAATACAAATTCAAGATCGACGGACGCGTCGACCAAGACGCACGATCTATAAATAAAGAGACTCAATGTCGGCAGGTTGGTTGAAACGTGTCCGTCTTCGGGAGGGGTTTGGCATAGGAGGCACTGTGAGACTTACCTGATAGACGGCCGCCCTGGGCAGATCGAGACAAACTGCGCAGCAGAGGATGCCGCCCAGTCGGTGCTCCAACTTCTGCTCGGTTTTTCCATCGGCCTTTAGCACCTTGCGACGTTTCTTGTCGGGTTCGAGGAAATCCTCGATCTTTTCGAGATCGTCGCGTATCGGAGCTGCCGAGGCAGCTTGCTCCGAAACGCTGCTCGACGAGGCAGCCTCGTTGCTCGGCTCCGCCATATTGATTGTTTTGATTTTTCCCTTGGGCCTCGCGAGCACCGAACACTGCGCAGATGTCAAACGCCGCAGCCACCTACGTAACGTTCCTTAGATAAGCGTTTTTTTCGTCGTCGTTTTCGTTGTCATCGTCATCGTCATCGTCATCGTCGCCGTCGTCGTCGTCGTCGTCGTCGCTGACGTCGACGTTGACGTTGACGCGTCTTCGTCGTTCGCATTTTTATTTCGATCCTTTCCCCTCCCTCTCCCCTTCTCCTTCATCTATTTAATTCTTTCACGAGTTTCGACGATGTTATCGGGGAAAAGATAGCACCGAGCACTGCGCAGATGTCAAACGCCGATTCTAACGTTCTTTGTCGTTATCGTCGTTGTCGTCGTTGATATCGATGATGACACGTCGTCATCCTTTGTGTTCTTTTTTTTTCGTCCTTATTCTACCTCTGTATTCATTTAATTTATTAACGAGTTTCGATAATGCTATCGGGAAAACACAGCACGGTGCACTGCGCAGATCTCAAACGCCGCTCCTAACGTTCTTTGTCGTCGTCGTCATCGTCATCGTTCGTATCTTTACTTTCATCCTTACTCCCTCCGCGCGTCTATTTAATTTTTTCTCGTACTTCGGTGATGTTATCGGGGAGGAAGAAGCATCGAACAATGCGCAAATCTCAAACGTCGCTCCTTGCGTTCTTTGTCGTAATTCGATAAGAGTTTTTCGAGTCGTCGACGTCATTGTTATCGTCGTTAACGTTGACATCGACATTGACACATCGTCATCGTTCGTATTGGATGATTGTAAAAGTTTCTGTTCGATTTGAAAATAAAACATGAGCGATCACATTTTTAAATAAATATTTTTATTAATCGATAATGTAATCATCACCTTTTTCTACGATCGTCTTTAAACGCTTTACAAGTTGGTAGATTGATTTTTCGTAGGAGCTACGTTGTTTTTTTTTTTTCAAAGAGGATCTCAAGGTTCCAGTTAAATCTAAATATCGGGCACGAACTTTTGCAATCGTCTAATACTTTTATTTCTATGTAAATCTTTCTCGTATTTCGACAATCGCGTCAAAGAAAAATATCGAGAACGATCCATAGCAATGTCGTCACGTAATGCGTATGCGTAAAAGTCCTTCTATTTGCGACGAATTTTTCGTCGAGGAGACGCGATAGGCTGGCGTTACGCGTAGGGTCGATGATCGAGAGGCGCATACGTTGCCTCGTCACGAAATTTGACACAGAATTTGGCACGTTTGCGCGCAAAATCGTAAAAGCAAGGAACGAACGACGAAGCCAGGGGCGAGGTCAACGTGTACGATTCTCCGAAGGACGCGTAACGAAAATATTACGATGCCACGCGATTTCTGCGTCGTCGAACCTCCTGCCTCGCGGCGATCACGCTTTTTCAAGAAGGATCGGGCACGAAATTCGAAGGGAATTATTCGTCGGGTTTGCATTCGGCCTTGAAAACGATCGTAATTTCATCGACTCGGTCCATCGTCCCTTCCGTTCGTTATAGAGATCGATCGATAGCGAAAAATCATCGAAACGAACTTTTGTCGTGTATTCTAGCTCGTCGTGACGAAATTTTCTGAGAAAAGGCGCGTCCGAATTTCGCACGAACTCTTTCTCCAAACGTAAAGACGTGAAGCGTTACCTTTTTTTGTTTGACCCTTCGTTGCTTCCGCTACGTACTGAGGTCTAGTCCACGTGACCTTCGCACTTGACTTTTCCGATCGTTAACGCGTAAAAAAGCTCCCGGGCACAGCTGGCGATGCCGCATAGGGAAGCGAGTTTCCCTCACCACCGATCTTTCCACGACAAATTGAGAGCAGTAACAGTGAAGTTTCAATTTTGCACTAGGCGTTAGTCTTTCCGATCGTGCTGCTTCTTTGTTATTTTTCTTCATTGGAAAAAATAGAGTCTCATCAGCGCGACGCAACGACCGATTAAAGCGTCAGCAATTAAAAGGAATCGTTCGTCGTCGGCGACTACTTTGCGATGTTTAATTGAATACGGAAGTACGAAGCGCGTAGATCGACGTTTGGTCGTTAATCGCATTTCGAATTTCGAGTTATAGATCGGTTGCTTTTTTATCGTATGCCTGATAAAATTTAAGGTACGTAAGGACGAGGCATCGGTACTTCTTTAGAAAGCGTTGGGTTCCAAATATCAAGGCACGGAAAATACGGACGGCTGACGTCAGTGACGTCGTCCATACTTGCATCAGCTGTTGCGCAGATGCTTAAATTCCTAGTCCGTGGAAGGGATGAGGAGCTACGTCACGTTTGACAGCGCGGGAACGAGGTAATATTTGAAATGATGAACGTGCGAGGTTGGAGAGAAAGCAAGTTTTGCCGATGAATAATATTGTGTGATATGGATTCGAAAAAGGAATCGATCACGTATAAGATACCGTGCGACGTACACGAACAAATAGAGAAATATTAGGATATCATATCTTTTTCGATATTTACATTTTTATTAACGAATTTCAACATTAATTAACGATTACCATCATACCTGTGCTTACTGCGGTATTTATAACCTCGTAATTTTGGGATATTATCATTATGGTCGTTTTGAAAATTGTTTTGCGTTTCTCGTTGCGTGAATTTATTATTTCCTTTTTTACTTGATTATTATTATTATTGTTATTATTATCACTACCAGTATTATTATCATTGTAAAGATTATAAAATGGAATGTAATTTTAATAAAATCTCTTCGCGTAAGAAAGAAACAGTTCTTCGTTGGATAAAATAAATCGCCGTTTATCACCCTCCTCGAACTATTTCATTTCTTCTGTATCACGATTATAAGAGACGATCGAAACAAATACTTATTGTTTTTAATAATATAAATAAAGTCATTATTCATTTCGATATCAATGTTGTTTAAATCAATATTATTCTATATGTTTCTTATAGTTTTAAATTACTATTATTCTTGACATTGACTAAATAGATTGTCATAAAAAACGATGATAATTTTCGCGTACATGTACGATGTTAGGTTCATCACTGAAAACTCTATGCTACGGTAAAGTAAGAAACTGCAGATACGATTTCTTGTAATGAAATGTTTGATGAAGTAGTTTCAAGCTATTAAGAAGCTCTTGTTTTATGATAAATCTATAAAACGTATAAGAATAGAAAATACCTTTAGAGATCTGAATGAATTTGCCTTTCTAAGCGTCTTGTAACTAAAATGCAGATGAAAATGTTAAACGTTTAAATTTTGTACTTTGATAATACCTTCTAAATACATGTTTAGATTATTGCGTTTAAATCGATACATACATCTATTTTCAAACACACTCTTGGAACGTCAGAATATCAATGCCTTTAAAGTACAAGTTATTGCTCGAAATAAATTATGGTTCCAGTCTTTTCCTAAATTTTTCGTTGGTATAATCTAATATAATATCCATTACCGATGGATTATACTATAAGATTTTGTGAATCAATTATTATACAGAATTGGCTTGCAAAGATGATTAAACTGCCATTTCTTCGTACGATCTAGCATATAAATATTTATCTAGTATATACATAGTATAATAACGTACTTAATTTATTAGTATTTACAAATACACATTTTCTCACTGTGTCAAGTACAAGTATAAGACGCAAGAACTAATTCTGAATCACGCCTTTGAAATATCACTGAAATGTTGTTGTATCGTCTTTTTTTTTTCTTTTTCTTTTCTAAATCTTATGATACTGCAATCTTTGATCTGTTCAAAATCATATCTAAAATCTGCTAGTTTAAAAATTTTTGCAACTATATTCTATTAGGTGCCATCACCTGTCCCATTCAATATACTCATGTTGGGCAATTGATCCGCTTCTTTCGTTTTCGCCGTTCCTTCGCGTTTTTGAATATCCGACATTGCAGTTATTAAAGCCGAGGTAGAATTTTTCAAAGTAAGATAGGAATCCTGTATGCTTTTCAATTGTTTTGTAAGTTCTGTATTAGTTGCGTGTATTTCTTTGATCTGTAATCATTATAAAATTGTGAAACATACCGTATATAATGTACTTCAAGCGAATCGTAAAAATATTGCTTAGTAATTTGGTATACCTGATCCGCCATTGATGATACCGTATTAATACGATCGGATATATTAGAATACTCGTTTTGCAAAGATATAACCTTTGCACTAATATTTTGTGCTGCTTCTTGCAAGGAAACTAATATTTTCTGCAAAAGTAACGTTTCATCAGAGAATGTTACCTTTTAAATAAATTTGTAATTGTCATAAGTATGTTATATTAATATTACGTGATCTTTAGCTTGATCTTTGCTAGTCCAGTTTACAGTAGCTGACAGATTTTCGTAGACACGAGACAAATTATTTGCCAACTGTAATATTTCGGTATTTAATTCATCCGTCTTGATTTTAGTTTCATCCGCAGTTTGAGACTTTTGAGTTATGTTTGTAAGTTGCGAAACAGTGTGCTGCAAATGTACGATAAATTCCTAATTAATTATTGAATAGAATGTCGATAACAGTAACAACTTACTTGAATACTACTGATATTTTGTTGTAAGGTTGCTTGAACGTTTTGTACTCGTGAAGTGGTTTCTTTTAAAATATTTACAGTTGCACCTAAATCTCTTATTTGGCTACCAAATGACGCGACACTAGTGGAAAGTGCACTTAAATTTTTAGGTACATTTGCAAGTTCGGGAGCCGCTTGAAACCATCCTTGAACTTGGTGAAGTCCATGTTGAATACCTGCCAGCTGAAGAAACAATCTTTAGTGAGATGCATACGAGTAAAAATAGTACTTGCTATATTTATACTGATTGAATACGTTAATACTCGATACATCGGTGATCCACGATACTTATGTAGACGTTAAATTATCCGTACCTGTACCGTAAAATTATTTATTTGAAGCTTGAGATCAGAAAGGTGTGAAAAAATTATAGTTTGGTTGTTCTGAAGATCCCTCGATATCGAATGGCATTTTTGTAAAGCATCGGGCACTCCCTCGTTACCAGCAATTACTATAACGTAAGAAGCAAAAATGCAGTTTATAAAAGTCATTGTATCGTTGTAAAAACATAAGATATAATAAGAGCTACGGTAATCGAAATAGAAACGTTTCTCAGAATTATTTTAATTTTGAAAATTTGCGAATTTATACAAATGTTACGCTTATCATTGATTTTTCTATTCTTGCAAAATATTAAAAATTAAACGTTTATTTAAATCCACATATATTGGAACTAACTGCAGGTAATAAAATGTTTGTGTCCTAGAAACATTGTTCAAATCTCTTTGTAAAGATATCTGAAGACATTAATATATTTATTATCGTATTTTTTAACACAACACATAATTTCACATTTATCGCAGTCTTCAAATTCTTCGATGTAGTACCTTGATCCAATTCAGTTCTCAAGGCAGTTAGTTGTTGACGGACATCGATGAAAAGCCATATTAAGCTGGCAGTTGCTAATACAGAGGCGCACGCCAAAAAGGCACTACAAGCTTTAAGGAGTCCAGGACATGTTCGGCCTTTTCTACCTCTGCATTTACGGCTATTTCTCGTCGATACGTTCCAATATTCAGATCGCTCGTCGCTGCTGTCAGTTAATAATTCCTATGAAATAATTAAGGAAATAATTAAGAAAATATCGAAACGTCCTTAAGCAATATTATCGTACAAATGGTACAATAGATACAAGAGTAACTTTAATTATTTAGAATGCCGACATTATTTTAATGACATTTTTAATATTTAACGATAGCGTCGAATTTTCGTCAAGATATTAACACGCTCTTTGATAATCAATATGTTTTACGTTTGAATTCATGGAGAAACGTTGACTAAATCTTCGATTTATACGACTTATGATTTTATGTCAATTGAACGTGTCCAATCGTGCAAATCGAGAATTACATTTTTCGGCATTGAAAAAAGTGAACGTCGCAATGCATTTCGTTCGATGAAACTCATAGATTTTGTAAACTTGCATTGGACTAATTAAAAGTTTACGTATAAAATGATTTATTTGTTACAAACACGTATTTATTTCCATTCGCACAATATCGATATCGTGATTTAACATTGCGCGTTATTTATTGAAAATAACATTTCTTTTAAACATTCTTTTCTCAAAATGTCATATCCTTTGCACTCGTATGTTTCTTCTCGAGAAATATATATTAAGAAGTGTTTTGGTGATTAATCGAAGTCCAATCGAAACATGGCAAATATTTTCTGATTCGTGTACAAAAATATCAGATGGTTTTTCGTTAAAAAAGAGAGCATGTCAAATGCATTTATGGATTAGAAATATGGTATGAGTAAATAAGCTTGAAATGATTCTAGATTATATCACAAATATGAGCAGTATGTCGATCAATATGCTTCCACGTACTGTTTTTTTTTATGAAAAATTTTAAACCAGAGAAGAAAATTTCTTCTTTGGGAATTAGAAATGTGCTTCAAAAGAAAAAAAACAATAGGAAAGCAATGCCTGTCAAATTACTGGTCGATCTATTCGAAGGTGATTTTCGACAATTACGAGTACGTCTTTCTACATTTTTTAAAAATGGATGAACAATAAAATTCTAGATCGGTTGGAAACGTCAAATCAATGGCTACCGTACAAAATGTGTTGGCGAACCTGCAATCTATATCGGTGATTGCTTCGCACGTTATCGCGTGTTAGGAAAATACAAGATATGAAATCCTGATTCTTTTAACGTGAATATGTTTCCCAATATCTAAAGATTCGTAGAAATCACATACCACTGCAATAAATTACTTGATTCTGAAAATACACTGTTTTAATACAGCAAGATTCCCGGCTATAATTTTTCCTAATATTGAAACGAATTCATATTTTATCAAAATTATGACTGATTGCAAAAGAAAGATTATATTAAGAAAGATAGAAAGCTATAGCAAACGAGAGAACAATCGGAATTAGTTTTTAACAAGCCCACACTGATAACACAAGCCTTTGGATTAAGGCTATTTAACCTTGTTCCGCGTGTCAGTCGGTATACACTCAAATGAAATAAGAAGCGTAACAGTTTTAACACAAGGCATAAAAAATATAATTACGATACATTCTAACATCTGATCGATTCTGATTCGATCGAGATGCGATACGAACCTGCCCTTTATCACAAAGCTTATCGAAATTTTATGTCGATATTTTAATATGCCCAACTTAATACGCCGATGTCCTAATTTTAGGACACATAAAATGAATATTTTATTTTAAGTATTTTTTTTACAACAATTATGGCATATCCTATCAACGTTCGAAAAAAGGACGACTGCTTTTTTTTTTTAAATGTACACAACTTCAGTTGGTTCAAAATACAAGCCTTACTTAATTATTTGTCTCATTTTCTTGATTTTTATATTATGACGGGTAATAAGTTAAATACGAACCAACGAATACGTCCAGTAATTACTTGTACAATTTGTATAAAAACGAAAGGATTGAAATCTTTTTTATAATGAATTCTACAAAACATCCGTTTAAGGCAAACGAGCTACGAATTCCAACAAGGTTTTACGATCAAACCGTGTGTTAAGTTTACGCAATCGTTTATCGACTCCTCGAATTTCATCATCAGCATAAAATCATAATTGGAATTTCGCGTTGATTCGATTTTCAATCTAAAAAGAGCATACGTACCTGAGAACTGCGCTTTCCGGACGTACGCCTCGAGACGGCATGGGGAGGAGCCAAAGCATCAAGTTCTTTGCGCTTCTTCATCTTTTTCGTCGGTTGACGAAGCGGCACTGTAACCGCGACCGAGTCCATCTCAAGTAAAACCACCTTTTTTCCGTTTCTTCCTCTTGCACAAAAGAAATCGGAAACGCAGCACTTTTCCTCCTAGCACTCTTCAACTCATACACATCGCACGTTCACCGTCACCATGAATCGCACACGTCATTTCCGAAAAAATGTTCGTTTCCGTGTCGTACAATCGGCGTCCAGCATTTACGAAGCAATTTTCGTAACAGACAACAAGTAAAGCACAATAAGATCGATAATGTTCAGTTTCCTCCTCGAACGATCGTCAGAAATCCTCGTTCATCCTAGTCTCGTTCAACTAGAACGCATCGAGATTACGTTTTTTCCTTTGTAACACAAATCTAAAGCGAACTTCCTAAGATCTTCTAACTCCAGCCAATTTATTATTTTAAACTTTTAACAACAAAAAATATATACGCGCTTGTATGCATTCGGTGTATGTACATATCTTAAATACGTATGTATTCCGTGTTAATTTTTCCGCAAGCTTATCGTTGAGCGCGATCTGTCAGCGATCCAAAATTCGTGACGCTAAAAGGTAAAAGTTTCGGATGGAAGTAGAGGAGATTTGAACGAAAACGTTATTCACGAAACGCGTTCTTTCGTGAGCACGAGCTTTTAGGAAATGTCAAGATCATCGATTCTTTTCTTAACGATTGCGCGCTTGTCAGAAACAAACCTATAAATTCTTTCGACTATTGAGATATCCATCGCAAAGACATTCCTCGACGCATGATGAATCGTTATTGCTAATTCTGCGTTGAAAAGAGGAATCCTCGCTATTTATTTTCTTCCGCTTAGAAACGAGGGAAATCTTAGCTATGAAAGAACACTTCCCGTTCTCATCCCGTTGCTTGTCGATGCGCAGAATAAAATATCGATGGTACTAATCTCGTTCGTTAACGATTAAAAATCAAGAAAGAGAAATGCGATCGCTTATTGCATATTAAAAAAAAAAGAAAAAACATTATTTTCCCTGGAGTCGTCGGATTTATTTTAAACGCTGCTATAACAGGCGCATCAAGGACGCGACATTGCTACGGGATAAATATATCGGATACTAGAAACGAAACTAATACTTCATCTTTAATAGACCTTTTCGACGATTCCATCGAAACAGGGAAAACGACAAGAGGGAAATTTTTTGACAATTTCACGTCTCCGTTCGCAAGTTACACCAACGAACGTGAAAGCGAATCCATGGAACTGCCATAGTTGTACTCGCGTTTTAACCTATTAACCCTTTTTCCCTTTTTTTTTACCTTTTTAATTCCCTTTTTAATTACGTAGCATGTAACGGGCGCGAACTCTTTCACTAGGACGCGTAAATACGTCACGCCCGGAGGACGTAATTTCGTATTATTATTTTTTTTTATTTGTGCTTAAAATAAATAAAAAGGCTATGAAATATATACTTTTTCGTTTATTCATATATAAAGCTTTGACGTATTTATATGTCCCGCTCGGTTAACAGGTTAAATTAAATTAAATTAAATTATTTTTTATTATTATTTTTATATTATATATATATATATTATTAAAAATAAATAAAAATAAATTAAAAAAAATAAATAACTCGGTTAAAATAAAGATGAAATCGATCGAGATCGCGGAAGAATGGCAGAAAGAAAGAAACAAACGTAACTTTTTCATGAGAACAAGACGCCTGTGACATCGCCGTACGAACACGATAGACTCGTGAAAACTTCCCGAGGTCGCGTGTCCCTAGGACGATATACGAACAATTGATTTTTACGAGGCGTCTACGACGTTCCTTATAACGCTGCTAGTCGTTACGGACACCCAACGAGATAACCATTATCGTTAATAAAATCGAAATTATTTATTCGAGTCTCTCAAGGTGATGAGACGGTAACGAGGCCAGGTAAGAGCGGCGGATGATAAAGGTTTCTTTTCTCTTTCGATGGATTTCGGTCGATTACCCGGTACGAAACCACGACGAGAGACGAAGGAAAATATTGTCACTCGATGCGTCACGGGCGAGATAAAATTGTCGCGTCGCAAAGAGGAGGGAATTGAAATAAAACAGAGGAGAAAGAGGTAAAGGCAAGAAAACGCACGCAACGTTCTCGCATGCGTCCCTTCGTCGAGAGGTTGCGCTTCTTCGTGAAGACGCATCGAGTGTCGATGACGCGCCGTTATTGAGTCGACACGAAAGTTGATCCACTTTGAAAAATGTTTGACGAACAATCATGACAAGTTTTACAATTTCTGCACGATTTACTCACGAAGCGGTTGCACGCGTTGCCGATAAGAAAAAGGAAAGCCTCCAATGCCTAAAAAAGAATAATCAAGCACGAGAGAAGGGACGAGCGTCTTTCCGTCCAGTGAAAAATTTTGCGAAGGTGCAAAGACCATCCATCGACGTGACACGCGCGTACACGTGTTACGGATCGCGGTAGGAAGTCTTACGAATTTCTAAAAAAAAAGAAAAGAAAAAAAAGAAAGTAATCAAACGCGAAAAGGGACGCACTTTTTCTCTCCTTTATCTTACACGCGGTCGAACGGATTCATCGCTTCGCGAAGACAAAGCGCGTTGCAACATCACTCCGAGGATTAATAAACGTCACCGTTGCACGCGACGTCGTTTCGTCGCTCCGACGAAAAGAGAAGAACGAAAGAAAACGGACGACTTTTCCTGCCGGTCTGAACGAACGAACAAATGAACAAACGAACGAACAGCCACCGGCGGCACACCGGATAATAATCGATACGAAGCGCGATACGTACTTACAGGACGCACACATCGATAGGCACGCGATGAATCACGTACGCGCACGCACACACGCGTACGCATTGCGATCGGGCATCCTCGCGAAACGCCTCGTCGTACTGACGCCCCCCCCCCCCCCCCCCCCCC
>JAITYT010000052.1:248319-265010 GCA_025433975.1 Liostenogaster flavolineata
CGAAAATTCAACTGCGTCGTGGCATAAATAGTTTTCTTTCTTTCAACTAAGCAGACTTTGAACAAAATTAAACTATCCGATATGTTATATGGCACAAGAGCAACTCAGTACACTAATGTTCACTAGCACTTGAATATTTTCGAGCAATTTGACGAACGTTACTAGTATATTGTACCATCAAAATACAAAGCGTCAAAATCTGCTGAAACGAATAAAATGAAGTTGTCGAATTGTCGGATTTGATAATCGTACAATACGATTTGTATATTATAACAAATATTAATACTACGTTAATGAGAATATTCCCATTTACGTAACGTTTATTTACATAACGCATTAAAAAGTATGACATAACGAATTTTAAACTTTGTTAATAATAATTTTATCATACTTCGTCAAAGAAATTAATTTAAATTGTATACAAATTTATAAAATCATATAAATAATTGATTGTTCGTAGAAACGGAAAAGTGTAAATAAGTATTATTTTTTCACTTATACGGTACGTGTATGAACATTTCATATCTCAAATATTTGTTTGTCAATTAAATTTTTTTCTTCTTATGATTATTGTAAAGTATTGTAAATTCTTTACGCAGATATATGCGTAACACATAAAATACGGATTACATTATATTTTCTCCGATGTACTCCTAGTAAATATTTCTTCTTTATTGATATCATTAATGGACGAGATGAATATTTTTACTATACACGATTTACTATAAACGATTGTTCCTTATTCATATTCATCGTGTAGAAAACTTCAAAATATTTTCCAAATCGTACAAAACAAGTATTCGAGATTAACGAAGACAATATATAATAAAATATAGTTCGAGTTAGAATATTTAGTAGCATGTTTCTAATGTAATGTTTAGTATATCAATACTATATATTGCTATACTAAAACAGTATACTATTGTGCATCTTTATAATATAGCAATTACATAATGTGTGCATTTTTAAAATTTGAAAATTACGGCATGTGACATAATTTGAAGTATATTGATATATTGTTATACGATCTCGACGTTCGATTTTTTTTTTCTTTATAAATATATTTGATACTATCGCAACAAATTAATTAAACCTGTAAATAATATAACATTTGTGTGCATTCCCTACCACCTTCTTATTCGTTATAAACCACTATTTGCTTAATTATCTAAAACTATAATATGTATAATTATTAACAATCGAAAATTTATATCTAGTTACGTAGCTCATAGCTATGTTTACATCACATAGTTAAATTACTAAAATCTATCAGATATTAGAAAATAAGGAAACGTCAATCTTCGTGATTTAACAGAAGACCATGTATAGGGTAGTCAGTTATTATAAACATTGTGAATTCCGCCGATTTATTAATATGACTGCTTGGGTGTGCTTTTAACATTTAACTGTCTTGTTGTATTTTTCGTGTTTTTAATTTTAATACTAAACAAATGTCTCTTTAACCGTTCGAAGTTGAATGTATCATTATTAAAACAAAAATCAATTACGTACGATTCAATGTTCAACCGTAGATTAATTTTAGTTGCACAGAAATAATCTTTAACTTAGGTAGGTCCATTAGCGAATATTTTATGATTTTTTATGAAATACAAAAACAACAGAAGCAATGTTTAATTGGACTAATTGCAAGTTTTCGTGAATTGCACAATTATCGTATTCGGACGAAAACGACCGATGAAAATTTATAAAAATATTGAAAAAGTGGCTGATATTTTAAAGTGGATTAAGTACCACTATTAAATAGCAACGTAATATAAACATATTAACAAAACAGATAACAATTATAACTAAATAAAAATTGCATATCTACATAAATAGACAATATCCAACAATAACACGTTAAAATACTAATATAACAGTGACGGATTTGTGGCTTCTTCTTACATTTGCTAATTCTAGTATTTTTAAATTAATGTGTAAACAATATTTTAATACTTTTCTAAATTAGATCTATTTGTGACTTTTCAATTTAAATCAATAATTTTTTTAATCAATAATTTTGTTATTATATTGAAGCACAGTATTGATACGTATCAGTTGTTTATCATAATAAAAAAGAAATATATCGATTAAAATATAACAATTTTCTTTTTAAATAGATATGTTAATATATAATAGTACTGCATTGAAATTGTGCTTCTTCAATTATTGACTTAATGTACGTATTAATAAATTACCGCTTAAGAGTAATTTATAAATAAACTGTATATCGTCGAAATAAGAGAATGCGATTTTGAAATAATTAATAGTGTCGAATGTGGTTTGTGCTCGTAAATTAGTCCCCTCCTCAGATTTGTACACATACAAATATTATATTAGGAAACAGTTTAAGTGACTTTTTTTTCAATATCTATTACTTATATATTACTCTTGATAAAACTGATATTTAGATACTCGGGAATTAACCTCGAGATACTTTTATGCAAAGTTCACACCTACTTGGTACTTGGCATGCGAATTAAACTACTAAAAACGTAATTAATCGAAAAGAAACAAATAAACACATATCATTTACTTATAATTATTAATATTAAATTCAGAGACTTTTATATACTACCCAATTAGAAAAATAATTGTGGTTGCGGCAGAAACTATTCGCTATCTACAATGAAAGTAAAAACATGATTTATTATATATTAAAGAAAATTCAACTACATATGTAAAAATATATGTAGAAATAGTTACATTGAATCTTTAATTATATGATACTGTTAGAAATTTAATATCTTTTTGTGTAACTGCTTTCTTCTTTTCTATAAATCCAAATTTGCCTTATTTTTCTGCCTATTATTATAGGCATATTAGGGTAGTATGTACATGTCTATGATCAAAATATACGAATAATATAATTTTAACGTACTTAGAGACAATATTATCAATTCAATTTGAACCTTAGAGCAAAATGTTAAAGTTTTTAAAAATACATCAATTGATACTTAGAATGGAAATAATTAATTACAAAGATTTGTTGCATGTGTGCTATATCCTTATATTATATACACATGAAATTACTGTATCTAAAAAATTCGAAAACATATCGCTTTAAGAGCAATCATAACAGTCGATGTAATTACTCTATACCTTTATCTTTATATCTATAAAACGGTAATAAAGTAATATCTCATTAAAATATAACATTTTTGGCATACATCCGATACAGATCCCTGAATACGAACAATTATATATGAACAGCAACTTCTATTTCTATAAGAACCTATTGAACATTCAGTGGATTAAAAGATCTATAGTAAATAAAACTACGAAAATTCTTATGACACAATTACAGTTCAGAATTACTATATCTTCTTACTCGGCAAATTATTCATGCTTCTTGATATGTTGAATACCACTGTTCAATCGTTAATCATATACACTGGTCATTTTAGAAGACAAAAAAACAAAAATTATGAATATAACTTAAAGTCAATTTAAATTCCGTGATATTATATGTAATTAACGTCAAAACTTTCAACGTTAACGTCAACGTTAAAATGACGAATTTTTAAAGTATAATTAAATATGTATTAACTGCTATAAACAGTTTTTAGATTAATATTATTGAAACTTAAATTTATAAATAAAAATTAATATTTTTATAACAGTTTAAAGAAGCAGCTTCAATAAAAGTTTGCTGTATTGCATTGTTTACGTATCAGAGTAAATGATCGTAAAATGGCACTCAACGAAGCTAAGTTTCGTATTGCTTATTTAATCATATAATTATAGTATAAATGCTTGATTGCTGTTTTATATTATTGTATCATCAATATTTTTCAAAGAGGAACTCTATGCAGGAAAACAAAGTAGAATGTGCAATCATTATTTAAAATTGATTGGAAAATTCTGAATATTAATGAAATAAATCCGATAAATATTTGAAACACTAAGTTGTACTTGAATACAAATTTTCTTAGAAAAGAATAAAATTCGATTCAATAGTTATCAATTTTTAATAATTTTATGAATTATTTGGACATTTATATCAAATACTTTTCATTAAATAGATTTATATATATATATATCAAATCACACGAATCACTGTGACTACATTGTTTCAAAAACTTTCTTGAAATATTAATAGTATTAAAAACGTAAAAGTAATCAAATTCGAAATAGTTCATTCATATCATGCATATTTTACATTTCTGATAAATCTGTTTTTTTGTAAAACATAACATTTTTATTTTCGTATTTTTTAGTACTTTACCCGTCATAATAAATAACAAAAGATAAAATCGCATCTGTAAACAATACAATTTTTAAAATTTTAATTTTCTAAAAAGAAAAGAAAAATTACTTGATTGCGTGATTTGATATTAAGTAATGATTAATTTAATGCATGCATCAAATTTTTATTATGGATTTAAAGTTTATTGTAGCTTGATAAAGATGTAAACTATTCTAAGGCAGCTTGATATGCTACATTACAATTATTGTATATAATAATTAAAATTGAAAATTTTAAGAAAAATGTAACACTATTATAATATTTGAAATATACGAAATCTTTCATTAAATTTTATAGATTATCACAGACCATAATTTTCTTGCCCTACAATAGTGCTCATGAAATACAGTTCTGACGACCAATTGCCATAGCAGATGATGCCATCAAACGTGTATATAATAATAACAAGAACTGTGATAAAATGTAAAGTTCAGAAATTTGTATTTTGAATTGTGATCGTATAATATGAAATGATATTTACATTGATTTTGATTTACAAACTTGTAGGAGTTTCATGATGTTATTCTTAATATAAAGACTATTTAAAAGAATTATAGAAGAAGAAATGTAATTTTTTTTTTAATTAATTTTATAATTTTCTTTATATTTTAAAAGCCTGATAAACCTGTATATCTATCGAAAAAAAATAGGTCTTTCTGTTGCATATCTCTACATAAAAATACATCTTAGGCCTTTACATAGCTGAGAATCATAATAACGATGATCGCAGTCATAAAGTGTTATACTCGAAACTTTATAACTATAATTATGTCAACATAATATACTCTCTACAGATTTAACATAAAATATTGTTATTATTTCAAAAAGGCCTTTACTACGTATTGAATCTTTAGGTGAATTAAAAGAACAAAGAACTTCAATGATCTTTTTACAAATCTATAGGACTGTAACCATGAATCAATGTAAGTAGCATTTCATACAAAATGTAATGAACTATTTTGCGTAATTTAATTAAAAATTGGTGTATATATTGTATCTAACTAGTTTATAACCGTACTCTAGTAAAAACTTTATATAAATGTAAGTTGAAAACAGTTTCTTATTTTAATTTATTTGGCTGTAATGCCATTCATATGACTTACCTTGTTCAAGTTATAAATATAAATTTGTAGATACAGAACATATGTCTGAATCTCGAAGCTTGTAAAATGTAATTTGCATTAATATTTTGTTATTCAAATGCTTAAGAATCTATAAATTTATGGCCACTTTTTTAGGCTTATTAACTATTTATGTAAATGCATTTGCTGCAAGATAGTAGTATTGCTATATACTTTTTTTAGTTCTAATAAATCATTTTCCATATATATTAATACTCCCACGAAGTATACGTGGCTGTCCACGGTGTTATAACAGTCCAAGATGGGAACTGTGTTAAGAAGCGTTTGAACCTTAGAGACCTTTGATGTTCACCATGCAAAAAGTGTCCAGCTAAAGCAATTGTTAAACAAGGAACTTTTTTTGACTTAGATACCTAAACAAAAGAATAAAATATTATATGCTTTAATTGTTACGTTATTTGATAATAAATTTAATAAATTCATAAAAATTGCGTACGTTTAATTCAATAGAAAATGTAAAAGGAATGCAATCTGAAGCGCAAGAATAATAAATGAAATATGTTTCTCTTCCATTCCACATAGGACCTTGCAATAGCTTTTCATTTAAAATACTCGATTTTTCCAAACGAACTCCCTTATATGGTGATAACATTATACCTATATGATCTGGACCTATAGACAATAAAAATTTGATGTTTTTTTTTATGTTGTATCAATTTTTATAATTCTGGAATAAACTGAAAAGATTCGATATTACCTGTAACATTAAATGTAAAACTGGTGGTATTTTGTTTAATACTTTTTGAAATAAGATCCAGTTTCGTGGGAATATGAATTAATGGTGCTGGTCCAGGAATCCAACTAGTTTTCCTGTATCAATTAATATTAAAAAATGATAAATCATTCATTCAATTATAAGTTATATCTCCCTCTCTTTCGCAAGAACAAATTATTTTGTTAACAAAGTAACTTTCTTTTACGAAAGGTCGTAAGCTTCGAAAAACTGAGAGTCGCGTCATTAGATGCTTCTCACTGTTATATCTGCTCGTTAAACCTATTCTATATATAATTAAACTAAAACGAACGTGAATGATTGAAAAGAAATGATAGTAGCTTAAATATTTTTAAAAAGATAATAATAAGTTCTATGATCTTCTGAATGATCCAATGAAAATAATACTATAGTTTAATAAGCGTTATTTTTTAAAGATATATATTTCGATGTTCTCAGTTGAAACAGATATCTTGTATATATTACTTACCATAAAAATGTCGTGACAGGCATTAAATATGGTAAACCACAATAGAGTTCCTTTTCACAATCTTCTATTGTTCGTGTAGCAGTGCTTATTTCAGGTACAAATGCTTCTACGCTGTGAGGACTATTCATGTCTAAATCAACCAACCAGTATCCAGTTGCGAAATGTCGAATGCTGCCATCAAAATTATGATACTGCCTCTGTGTATGCTATATCAAAGAGAAAAAGTTAAATTAATAAATAAACAGATATTCATATATCGCATAAACACATATCAAAGGAAAAATCTTAATATTGTACCGCAATCATAAATCGTTCCGGTGCTGGTGACAATGGATCTCCACTGTAAGGAAAGCCAAGAGGTGTCAAGATCAATACACCAAGGGCTATTAAAAATATCCCTATTAATACGCTTATTATTCGTTCTGCATTTTTTATTAAAAGCACTATTGGTAACTGAAACAATATTATAAGATTTGAATATATAAAAAAGTCAGGAATTTTTAAAAATGCAGTATTTTTCATACTTATAAGATATAATAATGTAAAATAGTATTACAATGTATAAAATAAATAACAACTTACCGTGAAACTGAGAATTAGGCAAAATAATAGTGACAACATATTAGCAACAACCACTTCGGAATTAATACTACCACCAGCACGCCCCATTATTGGAATAAACAGATATAAAGCACCAATTGCCAAATAAAATGATTGTATGTAAGGCAAGCTCAACGTACCTAGATAGTAACAAAGCCATTTCCAATCTAAAAAAGAAAGCAAGAAGACGATAAAAGATTTAAATTCATAATATTTGCAATGATAATAAAAAATGTCCTCTTATTACGTATATAAATTACCTCTCCATTTGCTGAAAAAGTTATGGCGTAATATATTGCCAACAGCAGGGAATAAAGTCCAATGTAATGGAATAAAACCAGACCGTATTTCGAATACAACACATAAGAAAAGAACTGATATCCATATTATAGAGTAAGCATCAAAATACATTTGATATAAAACCCATGTAGAATTAATTTCCTGTATATATAAAAACATATGTCATTAATTTTATATTATATTACACATTTTATTGTTTTTCATACATAAAACATAACATATACATAAAATATGTATAAAATTTTGCTACTTAGAATGTATCACCTACTTTATGTTTTCTACTATTTCAGTTTCTATTACTCTTTCCAATATAACGAAGGCTACTGTCTTTTCATAAAAATACATGTATTGTGAAACATTCGAATCAAGAGGCATAAAAGACCTTGTAAAATATAACAGGAGATAGAGAATTCGTAGTATTTATACCATCTTGATCGAAATGCATCAATCTACATAATTATAATAAAAATATCTAGAAAAAACAGAATGCCTATGTAAATAGTACGATTATATTGCTTGCCTTTTTCTGGCGTGCTCCAGTAAACAAGAATAAAATCATTGACACAAAAACAGTTGGACAAATGTATAAAAAGAACAACCATGCTGGTCTAGCATACCAACTCATAACTTTTCCCAGTTTAGTTAGAACAAGTGCGATGATGGTACATGAAAACATTGATATTAGCCATGAACTGATTATTGCAGTAATGCAGAGTAATAAATGCTTCAGATATGTCGATCTCTTAACATCTGGATCAGAATGAACAAAAGAAATTACAGATATACTACAAAAGCATAATTATTCACAACTATTCTTTAAATAAAATTTCTATACAGATTATCTTAAAAATCATGGTACAACCGAAATGGAATTGGTTCTAGATGAAAACATAAGACGAAATTATATAATAGAATAAAACTTTTTTCATATAGGATCCTATTTTCATGAAAAATAGCTCTGGATATTGGCGAATTAAACGTGCATTTTATTCGATATGAAAAAAATAGCAGTAAAACCGGGAAAAGAGTGGTTCTATATGAAAGTGGGACCATATTGAAATATAACATTTTCATGTTTTCAAAAAATACGAACTTAAAGATCGATTTTATTAACTCGAGTCATATAATTAATCGATTCATGAAATTACCTTCTATGTGTATGTGAAGCGAATTTTTATACAAACAAGTTACACCTTATAAATATAGTTTTACTCTTGATGTTCTGATATAAAATCACTCTTTTTTCGATTGTACCAGACTTTTCGATACATCTTACACTATCATGTCTCACCTCTATGTGCATTTTGCATGTTTAAATATATGGAATACATAGCCATAAAAATACTAATAACGTTTATGACATTTGCTATATATTGAGGCCATCTAACAACAAAAGCTCCCAAAAAATCAAAAAACACGAGATTTCTTGTTGAATTATGCATTATTGCATTAGGCATGTAAGGATCTAATATTATCCCGTGGGCTAAAGCAAGAATATTATCACCAGTTCTTTGCAAAGATCCTAATGGTATTTGATCAACTCTATCGAATTTAGTATGGTAAACATAACCATTAGTCGACCAAGCGAAATCGAGACCTAAAATATATAATAATATATTTATAATTCCGTTTTTCACGCTTATCAATATAGAATAATAAACAAAATGAGAGGGCATTGATAGTATTACCAGATACTTTTCCAAAATCCCTGAATATTCGAAAATCTGTGTCGCCAGGTACAATACCACTTTCAAAAATCTCTTGAGCCAAAGAAGATGCATATGGGTATGGAACAAACTTCGAATAAGCCTAAAAAAACAACATATTTAATATTACAAGAAACAAAAAAGTTTTTACATAATATGACGATATTATTTCATATTTACTTCAAGAATCCATGAACTATCTGGTCCTGCTTGAAATAATAATTCTCTACCACCTGCACCACATGCTTCTAAATTTATGAAAGCTTTAACTTCTTTTGCCCAACTGTGTTGTGTTATAAAGCCATGTGATGCCTATAACATATAATGTGTAAGTTTTTTTCAGTTAATTAATGTTTTAGTATTTTATACTTTCTTTTTGTATGAAAGAAGTGTGTACTAATCTTTTTCACGTACGCAACAAAATTACCTGTAACAAATTTTCTTCCGCGCCATTGAATAAAAATATAATACTATGTTTTAATAATTTGGAATTATAAGCAATAACTCGTAATATCTCCAACATCACAGCACATCCAGCTCCATCATCGGAACCACCTAGACATTTTTTAAAATTTTGTATATAATCGTATTTTAGCATGTTAACTAGTAAAATACATAAATCCTTTCGTTTCTTACCAGGACTTTCTGGGAAAGTGTCAAAGTGACAATTTAACAGTAAACTACGTTTTGTAAATCCATGTGGTCCAATTTTGACAATAACATTTTGAACATTTCTGTAAACATTTGTCATTCCGTCAAGGAATTTTAAGGGGAAAGCACCACTATGTTTCGTAACATCCAATAAAATGTTGTGATTTGTATTGGCTTTACTAATTATTTCATTGATTACTGATGTTAGAAATTTAACAGCTTGTACTTCATTTTCGTGACTACCAACTACACGTGGTCCAATAGATGTAAGATTAGTTATGTAACCACGAGCTCTTTCAGCAATAAATCTTCCTGCGTGAGGTTCTTCGGTATCAATACTTTGTGACTCTGGTAAATTTTTTTCTAGCACAATTATTATAAATGACACAAAGAGGAAGAAAGTAAGTACAAAAAGAAGATGCTGAGTTTCATTCGTCGACGAGTCCTTCTTTTTAGAAATAACTTTTGTTTCGAGAGAATTACCGTCAGATGATTTTCTTATTATATGTTGACGCAATCTTACTCCATCTTCCTGAAATTTACATTTTGTTTATTTTTATAAAAAGGTCTAACTCGTAAATAAAATAATTTAAATATATTAAAGCAATTAATTTAATGAATTTATTGACTTGTAATTCTGTTTATTTTGTAGCATCTCTCTTTTGCAAGTAATCAATATTCCATAACATTTTGTATTGACATAAATAATTGTAAAATGTAATTATATATTTTTCGATAGTTCTAAGCAATCCAAATATCAAGCTTTTATTATGTAAAATATTCTGTTATATCGTTATATTGTCATGTTATCTAGAAACTTAATAAGAATATAAAAATCTTACCATTGTGTCTTTTTAAATACGTCTTGCGTGAACTCTTTTGAGAAATTTGTAGAATATAATAATTTATATTACAAATAAAGTCATATTAATTTACACTTCGTTTAATTGCGTCAAACAAATGTCAGAAGAAACGAGAATCGTTGTGATCTTCATACAATTACGAAAGTAAGAACAAGTCAGCGTCGTAAGAATTTTTAAACAAATAGTGTCACAGCGTGTATTATAAATTTTCGTGAAGTTTCATCCATAGCACGTAATTGAACGAGCACACTGCAGTACTAATGCAGAGGGTAAAGGTATGTTCAAATTTTCATTAAATCTATACGTCTTCGTATTATCTGCTATAATGTTAATCTTTCGTAAAATTATCACATAGTAGTTATTATACAATCCTTTTACATAAGCTATTTAGAAATCATGAAGCGATGTTAATGATTTGGTTTGACGTATGTATGAATAATACATATGTAGGAGTATCTAGATTACGGTATGATAATACACGTATCATATTTTCTACACGGAGTAGTAAGGCAAAATTTTAATATTCGTCGAGATTAAATTGATAAAGCGTTCTTTATCTAACGCGGTGTCGTTCACATTTTCTCATGTATCCTTTACGATGTGGCATTCACATGTTTCGACGTGAAAGTTAACGTAAAATTTAGTGATTTTTCATCACAGGTTACCGTTCATATCGATAGATTCTATCACTCATTCTAACTTACACCGTTTTTTATTTCTCTTAGCGAATCAACCGTGTTCAGTCACTGTTAATTAAGGCGCCATTCACTGCTGCATCGTCGGTATATTCGTGATATGAGGTTGGAGAGTCGATAAACCTTTGGTGTAACTCTACAATTGGTTATAATTTCCTCATAAATTCTACACGATTGTGTTTACAAAATATTTAAAATCGCCGTCAAGATAACTTCTTCATAAATTCTACATAATTGTATGTACAAATTATTTAAAATCGCCGTCAAGATTAATACAATTAATCTTTTCTTAGCAAAATCTCGGGTAAAATTCGGTGTCAACAGCATTACGAAAAAATCGTGGAAAATAATGAGTAGAACTGCATTTGGGAAACGGTGTCCATTTATTAATTTATTAATTATACGACACACATATATATATTTATTAACTGATGACTAGTAATAGTCGACAAATAGATACATTTTATTTATTTGGGATATTCGGGTTTTCATTCCTTCAGCATGAATGTTTATAGGTAAAAAGAAAGTACATATATCAAATATTTTATGAGAACTACATTGTACACAAATTTCATTAAGATCAGTTAGGGATCAATCCTTGTAAGAAACGTAATTATAATAATAGTTATAAAAAATTAGGAAAGGGTTAAAAGCAACTAGTTTAAAAATAAATAGGATTTAGTTTAAAAAGTCATATTTAAATATATTTAATAAAAATCGAAGTAGTACAAATATTTGCATAATTTTATTATCCAGTATTCTCAAGTTCTTCTATAAATGTTTTACATTTCGCTTTCAATATCTTAACAGCTTCCGTAAATAATAAAGCAGATGATAATGTGCCCACAGATTCCACAGTAACTAAAAATTAGAAATAATAGTTATAAAATTATAGTTATAATAAATTACGAAGTAGGATCTATTTATATGAGTATTAATATAACTTGCATTTATGTTTAATTAGTATGTATTTATATATTTTAACTTAATCTTTAAGTACATTGAAGATTAAGTTGACAACTTTGTGAGTATTCAAAGCATCTGAATTTGCTTTTAAAGTGAATTGCTTTAATTTATTATTTAAAATAAATATCGAATCTGTACTTACAAATGAAATGGTCAGGTATCCTACTTAGTCGTACATGTTCTTTTAAATCATCATGATAAAAGACATTTCGAGAACAACTGTCATAACGAGCATTTTTTATTTTAGCTTCCCAAGAATTTATATCATTCTTTTGATGCTCTATTATCTCGATTACACCAGGACTGAAACAATTCTTTAAACGTTCTGCCATTTCTCCTCTTACAGGTTTTATTATTTGTATGTGTGGCAATAGCCTATACGTAGCAGTTGCTAAACAATTTAACGCACATATATACACACACATATACAAACGCGTTTAAATTGGTAAATTCAATTATGAAATGTAAAGATCAACATACCCACAGGTGAAAATTTGGCATGGTCTTTTCCAATACCTTTAACAGCATGCATAAATGCATGGATTTCTTGTCCAGGTCGCATTTTGCATATTAATATATCTTTTTCTAAAACACCTAACTGCTCAGAGCCATGAGGATAAATTTCTGCTTGACGTCCAATAGGAACCCATTTAATATCACTACTATAAACTGTAACGAAACACTGTGTTTTTAATACATGTTAAAGCTATTGCTAATTATATTTCACCATGTACACGTACCATTGTTATGCCGATAAATATCATTTGGAAGTCTCGAATCCTTTGCGGCTTGTGGATTCCACGTGCACAATACTTTTATTTCATATCGTAGTGTATCCTGATCGCTAACCTCATCTTTTTTCTCAACATTAGATGGATATTCAAATAATCTAGGATCAGCTTTGAGGGGAATCAGTCCTAACCTATATATTTAATCACATCTTATATAAGAAAAGTTTAAATAGTGAAATAATTTTATCACAGAACTTCTTTTCTCACCTGTGTGCTAATATTTCATCTTGAATTAAACTACTGTTATTCATAATAAAAACTTTTTCTATAGCCATAGTTGGTACTTCGCTTAAAAGTATTCTGCGGAATGCATTGGCCAAAGACGTACTGCATCCAATTAAATCAAATTCTAATTCTTTTTCATCTTCAGATTCTTTAATAATGTCTATTCTAAATGTCTGCAATGTAAAATATAATAATGATGGAATCTCTACTAATAAAAATTTATTTTTGGATAACATGAGGTTAGCGTAAATACCTTTTTAAATTCTGCTAAACTCCAAATATTCTGTGATTGAAAATTAGAATATTCTGCTGCCTATTCAAATGAAACATAACAAATCGTATTGTTATCATCAATGATAATTATTATCAATATAACCTTAATTAAATTTGTTTCTATTTTATTTCCATTGTACTTACATTCGGAATTCCATGTTCTTCTAAAAGTATTTTCGGTTTTTTATCTTTCTCCATTCTTCTGTTATTACAACGTGAAATTATTTAAATTTAACGCGATTGTATGTAGTAAGGATTACTAGATACGGGCACTGCCAGAAGTTACATCACGTGTATCATAAGTAAGAATTAAAAACATGTAGCGTAGAGGAAACAACCCGATTACAACTATTCCATAGATCTCAAGATCTCATTCATTTTTCGAAGCTGTGGTTCTCACAGCTCCCTTAGTTTCTGTTCTCTTCCGCTACGTCAAAATCGCGCACTTGTGTGGCGCTTATGTCGTGTCGAGTTGCCGAGGCGCTGTGTCGTCAATTCTTACATCTCCTCTCTTGAACTTTCGAAATATACTGATGTGTGAGAAGTAAAAGAGTTTTCTTTGTTTTTCTGGTAGCGACTGAAGTTACATATTATTTGAAGAAATCAACTGTTACTTGAATTTCCTCCAACATTGGTAAACCTACACAGTGGATATCCCGATATATCGTAGCAGTCCATAGATAGACATGAGAAGCAATTTGTCCGTATGAAGCGCTGATCGCGTCACTCGTGAAACCATGTTGTGGAAATAAGAAGTGGAAGCAAGGTGCTCGAGGATATTGTCCTATTTCAGGTTTCGGTTTGTCGAACGAAAATTTCCAGAGGTTGAAGGTTAGATGAAAGAGGTTAGTTTTATATTTAATAAAATATATTATGCTTTGGAAAAAATAATTATCTGCATTTAGCCTATCTTTTTATAACGTTGTTGTCATTCAATGAAATATTAGACATCTTACGCATATCGCACAGCGAGATACAAAACACTTAACGCGCACTCTCAAGGTGATAAGTGCACTTCTGAGAGTCGTTCTTCAAGCAACAGCTGATGTATTGTAGAAAAATACTGACTCAATAAAAATTATTACGTTGAAACCAAGCTGTCACTGTGATTATTATAACCATTACTGATTATCGGAAGCAAGAATATTTTCCGTTTTGCGTGAAGTTATCGAGACAATTATCGTATCGTTATCGTTGTATTAATATTTATCCGTTGCGCATAAAGTTCCTGTGACTTTGTTATGTTAGGTGTTCATTGTGTATAACGCGTGATATTTCTGAAATCTAACAATTTCATTTTTGTTTTTATTCGATTTTTTTGCGAGACACATTACACGCATCTAAGTGAAATTCAAGCAATTTTAACTCGATGAGTTTGTTAATTACGATTACGTTAATTAAGTGCATGGTTTTCGCGAGAAAAGTATTTCAAATACGTTATTGTATTTTTCGAAACACTTTTTTCTATATGTAATTTATGGAATTATTGTATTGCACTAATTTCTGTAATTTATAATCATATAGGTAATCGTATAGATAAAAGATGTATCACAATTATATGAATCATTCATTTATTTCAGAATCCTCTTATTTTAAGTTTTGTAAGTATGTTACGTAACAATTATGAATTATACTACGATATATGGTATCACGTATCAACAATTTCATTTAATTTTGTTTTATTTAACATACAAGAGCTATTTTTCAACATGACGTGTTTAATATGTATATGTATATGTTATATATACATACATATACATACATATATGTATATATATATACACACACGCATATAAACTATACGCATATAATAAATTATTCTAAGATACACTGATATGGTGTAGTTACAGTGAAATTGTACAGAGTATAAGCATAAAACTATCCACCTACCAGTACCCTCACGCAAAAAACTATTATCGGTATCGTTCGATTTTATAATTTTGCTCAAATACCGGCTCTCTCTTTTTGTTTCTTGAAACAATTAAATACTCATACGATCTGTATATAATAATCGGTATTTCAATTAACATAAAAAGTCATTATACATATTTGCCTTTAAATTGAATCGAGAACATTTTTACTTAATTTTTGTCAAAACTGGAAAACCGTACATTATAGACTTTAGAGAAGAAAAAAGTTGTTTTCTGAAATAAAGTATTTAATAAAAAATCGATACAATAGCGGCCCTCGTTCTATAAGGTAAAATACAATTTCCTTACCTTGAATAAACACGCCTCATTGATATTTTTATGCGGATAGTAGCAACAAAAATCTGCGCCTAGTCAGCGCTTTCTTGCATAGCCATTAACGCGACTAAATGAAAGATCGTACTTCACTTTCGTACATAAGGTGCGTTAGTTTAGATGTCGTCGATATTAATTTCAAATTTTTCCTTTACACTGGCGAATTCTAGATATATTAAGCATATTGCGACGATGTAACAAGATAAGTACTATAGTATTTTCCCGTTCGGGTGTACAGGCAAGGCCTTTACGTCACATAATCTTGGGTTTAGTTCAGTACATTTCTCTTGCAATGTTTCTCGTTAAAGAATCATATTTTCTAATAATAGTTATTATCATTTTTATTGCAATAACGAGATATGTTTCGTACATGTGTCGTCATTGCGTAATGGTATTACTATACGAACCTGTCGCCGATATATTGTATATTGTCTCCAAGGTACATATATGTATACGTACGAAATACAGCCTGTAGTTTATTTATTGACACTAACATGCAATACGCATTTGCATGTGTGACGCATACATACGTGCAACATTTACATTACGTATATGCGTATATGCATATTTATGTGTATGTATGCATGTATGTATAAGTATAAATAAGTCTAACACGTCATATGATATCTATACGATTATGTAGGGTATATAAGACGTGAGTGTCACATTGAAAAAATATATGTATGTGTAATTTACGAAGGATACGTAGGAGCTACGTGCATATGGGTAAGTACATAGATATGTATGTGCGAATTTGCTGGCCGATAAAATATATATATATATAT